>JAGFPH010005256.1:72975-87731 GCA_018207615.1 Philaenus spumarius
ATTTTTTGTGGCTGTAAAGCACTTGCTTTCAGACTTGTGAAATTAAAAATGCACATCTTGTAAATGTTTTCCCACAGATCTTAAATGTATAACACATATTAGGAAAACTAACAAAGCTTTAATTAGGTTAATGAAAATGCATCATATTAATCTAAACATCCAACTGTGTTGATGGTTAAAACATTTGAGAATCACTTCAACTTGTAAACAAACAAACAACCAAAAATTATTCCCTCCAAAACCGGCTGTTGATACTTGAAACATTTTGTGTCTAGAAACAGTAAATTTGCTAAAATACTACTTCTATTATAATATTTTGTTATGACTTATATAGAGGAATTCTTAGTGAAAACTAAAGTATTTTTAACAGTAACTGCAGGTAACAAACTCAGTTTTCTAGGCAAAAAAACAGTAACTACACCATACTAAGCCAAATAACAGTATCTACGCTGTAGATACTGTTATTTGGCTTAGACCTTGTTGAAACTGTTTTTTGGCTTAGAAATTGGGGTATTAGTGTGTAGTTACTGTGATATTAATGTTCAATATCTCCTAAACGGTTGAAGATACTGTGTTTTGGGTTAGATTTTTAGATTCCTCATGGTCTGAAACTGTAAAATCAACTCCAACCTCAAAATGCATAATTTTGTCAGTTACTGTCTTTTGGCTTACCAGGGCAGACTGGCTGTCTGTTGGTATGTATGTTTTACAAATTGAGGTGAACTACTAAGTTTACTTTAATTTGTTGTTTCGGCTGTTTGATCAACCACGTCTGGGGTACATACAAGTCGGGAAATGACGCAAACAATATTTTGTAACTGTTTTAATTTTGTTTAAATGTTCACAAAAAATAAGATGTTTATTAAGTAAAAATACAGTTGATATAGTCTTTTTTAAAATAGTAAAAGTAAATTTTTCTCTTATGTTTTTGTAGAAAATAATTTGTACATTTTGGAAAGTGATCGTTTTTGGACCTATAAGGCTATGAAAATTATTTACGTTTTTACTTTCTCCACAATATACGTAGTATATTATGGAGAAAGTATTGTTTTCGTCCAAATTGTCGAATTAAAATTTTTAGTGCAAGTGTCTGTTTTGGTGCTGCCTGAACACCAAAAAAATTTTTAGTGGAATTATCTGTGTTGGTGCTCCCTGAACCCAAAAATTTTTTAGTGGAATTATTTGTTTTGGAGCTTCCTGAACCCAAAAAAGTGTTTTTTTTTGTGACGTCTGTACGTGTGTCTGTAAGGAAGTGTACAGAGCTGGAGACCATATCAACCGTCCGATTTTTATGAAATTTGGTATGTAGGTGTAGTTCTGGAATATCTCCAGGCTTTTTTTTCACTTTTTAAAATTTCTTGATTTTTAAGGTGGTTTATCCCCCAAAAATGGTAAAAAACGAGAAAAATCCTAATTTCTCAAAAACGGCTCTAACGATTTTGATAAAATTTGACTTATTTGTAGCCCTTAATAATTAAAAAAACCACATTTTTCTAAAAATTCTCGTTTAGGTAATAATAATAATAACAGATTTTTGGGGATTTTTGCCAAAAAGTTGGTTGTTTTTCAAAAAATTTCAAAACCTTTTTTCGTGCATCTATATAGGCCTAATTGACATGTTTGGTGCAAATTTGTTCGAATAGTTTAAATAATAATAATAGTTATAATATAATATAATAATATAATATGGATGTGTGTTACATGCATCTAATATTTTCCATGGTAAAACTTTCCTACTTTTGCAATTCTAAATAACCACCTCCTATGCTACTCTTGGATAGGCATAAAGTTTCAACTGGGAGAAAGTACGTGGCAGTTATCTGGTTAAGTCTTTACTTGTAAAATTATATGTCTAAGTATCTTAGTATATGTGTGAGTCTCTGTCTCTTTACTTTCTACAAGTCAAGTTATAATTAGAGTTTTAAACCTACTATCTCGACTATTTCCTTCTTTATCAACTTTCTTCTGTTATCAAACTTCAAGGAAAGTAGACGTCACTGCTTACATCAATCAGGTTTTGATGAAGGAAGTGTTAATTTAGTTATTAACATGTCTTTAAACCAGACTTAGACGTGTAATTTGCCTGAGTTCTGAAGATAACTTCGTTACTCGTGAATCAATACTTGAAACTTTGTTGTACTGCAATTACTGTAATGGCTGTTAAAAAATAGATAAATGCATTTAAAGTTAGTTTAGTTCTATTTGAAGTACTGTGAAACTAGAGATAAGTTTAAGATTCCGAAGTTTGATGCCTTATCGTAAATAATTCAATTACTACATTTTTCCAGAGATTAAAAATTATTCTAGACAGACGATTGGAGTATGAAAATGGTAATGCAAAAAGCGACCTGCTTACCACATCGAACAGCTACTCCACAGGAAGTATCACCTGACATTACATAAAATAATCATTTGCCCTTTACACTTTTGTGTATAGTAAGCACTCTTGCTAGTCGAACAAATCCTTTTTTACACTGAACTTATTTTGTACACTATTCAAGCCTCCGAATATTATACAGGGCGACTATTTTCAGTGTGCCACCATTGGTATATCAGACACGACAAGATTTACAGGGAACTTTAAATGGGGACTTCACCTACTTTTTAGTGGCCATTAAAAAAATGAATTTTAAATTTCGAAAATATGCCGCCAAACTTTCGAATTTGTTGTGGAAACCCCTATATTTTATGGCGGATTTGAATTTTACATTCAATTATAGAACATTTTTATTCTTGGTGTTTTTTTGATAAACTTAACCGTTTAGCCGCTAGGAGCGCTGAAAGTTTAAGAAACTCTTATTTCAACAATTTATTTCAACTCTTTACGAATTTACTTTACTAATTTCAACGATTTACGATGCAGGAGAAGAAATCTGTAAAAATAGTACAGTTGTCATATAAGCTATTTAGGAACTTTTAACAGAATTTAAGTACGTTTTTTGTTTAAAATAAAGTATTTGTGAAATTGCAACAGCTTTTTAACATTCCATTGTAAAAAATATTGCACTTTGAGTTAAATTTTATTGTTTGCAAATGGAAAATAAGAATCTTGAATAAATTGTTGAAATAAGAGTTTCTGAATGTTTCAGCGTTCCTAGCGGCTAAACGGTTAGGTTAATATATAGGCCTATATATATATAAAAAAACAATAAGAATAAAAAAGTCTTAAAATTGCATGTAATACTCAAATCCGTCATAAAAAATAGGGGATTCCACAAGAAATTCGAAAGTTGGCCGCCATATTGGAAAAATGGCGGCATATTTTCGAAATTTAAAATTCATATTTTAATGGCTACTAAAAAGTAGGTTAAGTCATTAAAGCCATTAAAGTTTCCTATAAATCTTGTCGCTTCTGATATACCAATAGTGACACACTTAAAATAGTCGTCCTGTATAAAAGCTTCTTAGCAACAATTGATAAAACAAAATATTTACAAATAGGCGATTAAATTGCATTGTGTTTTTTAAATCCAACCATTGGCTATATTTGTGAGTTATGTAACTCCAAGTTACTGATTCTCTTTAGTTTGCATTTAAATCTACTTTTATCTATTAACAATGTCCACTACATATAGTTCCTACATTGATCATTCAAAGGTTATTAAAAACTTCTCTAAACGCTCTGGACTTTAGCTCCAAGATCATTTGAGGTACAGAAGTAAAAATGAATAACATTACATTAAGGAACGTTATACTTATGGTTTTACCCGAACGTCTGTATGTTTCTATTTTCTAAAATAATGGCAGTTAATTGGAATAAAAGGAACAGTACTGAAGGTGTTTGAAACGACCTCATCCACAAGTGTTACAACTTCCCTGCGATGACATATTCATTTATAAGGTGAATAGTGAACGGTCCATTGAATGTAGTGGCACGAAGGAATATAAAACCAATTACATTGTTGAAAAGTGTTATATGTATAGTATGGAAATGAAAAGGAATTTGATGATTAATTTTACATGTAGGCCTATAGCTATCGTATTATAAACTTTGCTATGTGTTGAGGGGTATTATATAAGTGTTGATTCTCTACACTCCTACTTTTGGAAATAGAAGTGGAATACGTTTTTGATTAAATCAGGATAGCTTGAAAAAAACAAACATGTCACAAGATTCCGAAGAACATATTTATTTTCTTAATAAAACCTTTTTGGATATTAAATAAACGGTACCAGATAACTGCCACATACTTTCTCCCAGTTGAAACTCTAAACCTTCCCAAGAGTAGCAAAGTAGGTGGTTATTTAGAATTGCAAAAGTAGGAAAATGTTACCATGGCAAATATTAGATGCATGTAACACACATCCATATTATTATTTAAACTATTCGATTGATTTCGAACGAATTTGCACCAAACATATCAATTAGGCCTGAATAGATGCACGAAAAAAGGTTTTGACAAATTTTGAAAAACAACTCAATTTTTTGCCAAAACTTAAAAAAATCAGTTATTATTATTACCTAAACAAGGATTTTTAGAAAGATGCGGTTTTTTGCATATTGTAGGGTACATTATGGGCTACAAATAAGCCAAATTTTATCAAAATAGTTAGAGCCGTTTTTGAGAAATTTTGTTTTTTCTCGTTTGTTGGCCACTTTTGGGGGGTAAAAACTCTTAAAAATCCAAAATTTGAAAAGATGAAAAAAACCGCCTAGAGATATTCCAGAACTACACATACATACCAAATTTCATCAAAACCAGACCGTTGGTATGGTCTACAGCTCTGTACACATCCTTACAGACACACAGACACACGGACACACGGATAGACATAACAAAAACAAACACTTTTTTGGGTTAAGGGAGCATCAAAACAAATATTACCACGAAACATTTTTTTGGTGTTCAGGGAGCACCAAAACAGATAATTCCACTAAAATTCAAATTCGAAAATTTGGACGAAAACAGTACTTTCTCCATATATGGGGGAGAAAGTAAAAACCTTAGATATACGAGAGCATGCTATTTAACACTGTGACTCATTTAAATGTGATACTTTTTTCCATTCTGTAGAAAATCTACTATTGCATACGTATTTAGACTAATAAGTGACAAAGAAAATGGTTATAAAGATAATTTCTCTGTGCTCTCAGTATATATACTCTTCTCTTTCTGACCAGCCTTCCTAACTATGTATAATTTACAAACTATTATTAACAAGCAATTAATTCAATTATACAATATATTTATCAATTTAAAAGAAGAAATTGCATTATGTTTTTACCGTGTTTGTGACGCAAGTATTTTTTTCTTGACCTAATATGACCTTAGTATAGGTCATATATTAGTGAATTTCTATGTCTTTTTCCTCCTCAAAAGTTAAGTTATTACTCCATTTTGTACCAACTTTTCTACTGTCTTCAAGAATTGGTTATTTTTAATTTCTCACTATACTAGTATAGAGAAAGTATAGTGATCGCAAAAAAAAAATAGATGTTGAGATTTTTGTGGGAAAATCCGTTTTGGGACCCCCTGAACCCAAAAAAGTGTTTTGTCAAAAGATCTGTCTGTATGTCTGTCTGTATGTATACAAATCTAGAGCGAAAACTATTCCATCGATTTCAAACAAATTTTCATCAGACATGTCAAGTAGGCTTGTATAGATGCACGAAAAACGGGTTTGAAGCATTTTGAAAAAGAACCCCATTTTTGGCAAAAAAAACCCCCAGAAAATATGTTATTATTTTTTATAAAAAAAACGGCTCAAACGATTTTGATAACATTTTTCTAATTTGTAGCCTTTAATGTGCATTACCATTTGCAAAAAAAAAAACGCATCTCTAAAAATTCTCGTTTAGCTAATAATAATAATAGATTTTTTGGTGTTTTTTGGCCAAAAAGGGGGTTGTTTCTCAAAATGTTTTAAAACCTTTTTTCGTGCATCTATAAAGGCTTAATTGACGTGTTTGGTGCAAATTTGTTCGAAATCGATCGAATAGTTTTCTCTCTAGATAATAATAATAATATTTATTAGTTAATCTTCAACTTTAATAAAAAATCACCTCTCCTGCCCCACCCTACAAGTCACAGCGAATCTGTTTAACAATTTAAATATGTTTGTGAGAAAGTATGTGACAGTTCGAGGTACTGTTTATTATAAATAATCTGATAAACATCAAGTAGGCTAAAGAAGACTTTACTATTTACACCCACGACATGTTTCACAACAGGAGTTGTTGAAGGAAGTGTTGCTTTAATAATTGACGGCTTGGACGTGTAATTTGTGGCAGAGTTCTAAAGATAACTTGTGATACTGTGATGCATGGCAATCCTTGTAATAGATTTTTTTTTTTAAATAAAATGCCTTTAGATTTTGTGATCTGCTGCTTTAATTCAAATCATGTGAAACTCGGATAAGTTAAGAGATACACGAATATACGGAGATACTTTAGAAAATAATTTTACAAGTTCAAAAACATTTAGTTTCTTGCATATCACCAGTATTCTCCAACAAAAATGTTAACTTTCAAAAAAGATTAAAACAAATAAACTTTATCAATTGTGTTTTTAGATTTGTGACTTACCGACTTCAATATTCCATTATCGTCGCTAAACGACGGCCGTTTTGGCTATTCAGCCATTTACAAGTTTATTATCAGGTTTCACTTCGTCATTTACACAAACACTTACACATTATTACACAACGATTACATAATAAATAAACAAAAACACACTTACACGCCCGTATTGCTTGAACTTGTAGTTACTAGAGACCGACTGCATACGACGATGTCCAGGTACGCACTGATGTTATAAGCAAGTTAATCGCCTGGAAGGGATGATGGGTTATCAACATGTGTCAATACGGTGTCGTATAACGCGTTAGATTCGAAGTTTAGTTTTTCATTTAATAACTTGCTGCTATCTATTTTATAGTTCTTGTATATTTCGAACTGTTCTAGCGCGTTCATCAACTTTCCCTTTTTACAACGATGTAATATTTCGAGGGTACCGTCTATGCTGGAGTAACCATGGTCATTCTGGATAATATGTTTGCCTCAGTTCTCGTGAGGTTCGCACTTTGTTTGGCCAAGGGAAGGTGTTCTTTAAATCTTTTCTTAAAAGATCTTCCTGTTTGCCCTATATATATTTTTGGACAATCGCGACATGATCATTGACATACTCCTGAGCCTTCAAATTTGTCTTTCAATTTGCTTGTATTGCTTAAGTAACCCTTCTAATTATTTTTGGTTTTATAAGCGACCTTGTAGCCAAGTCTGTTAAGGATTTTTCCAAGTAAGTGTTCAAGCGGCTTGTAATAGTTAAACACCATAAATTTGTCCTTCTTTCTCTCTGATAGCTCTTTAGTTTTGTGTCTCCTGTTTTGTTTCTTGAGCAATCTATCTGCAATTGAAACTTTGTAACCATTATTGGCCGCAATGTATTTAATTGTTTTGAGCTCCTCTTGAAAGTCTGCTTCAGTCATGGGAATATTTCTTAATCTATTGATGAAACTGTTGTAAGCTGCCGTTTTATGTAATATTGGATGATCCGATGAGGCATGGATTGTATGATCAGTGTGAGTCGGCTTCCTGTTTATTTTGAAAAGGTGTCTTCCATATAATTTGGTTATTGCGAGATCTAGATAATTGATGCTGTTATTAGTTTCGATTTCAGAGGTGAATTTCAAAGAGTGTATATTGTTGCAATATGTAAAAAAAATCTGGATTTGTCTTGACGTGCAATGATATAAAACAATGATGTCATCAACTGTGACGTTTTTAGCCTTCCACGCCATCTATATTTTTTTTCTTCAATAAATACAACTTCTGCCTTTACCCTTTACCAACTTCTAGGTAGTTATCCTTTTCCCCGCTAGGCGGCGACTCCGTGCAGTGTCTCCTATCTTTGCAACTGCAGCTGTTAGTGCCAAGCACTAAGCAGGCACATCTGTGCAGAGGTCGCTATAATGCAAAGACTTTATCTGAGAGACTAATCAGCTGTCCTTATCTAGTCCGTTAATTTTGCTCCGTTAGAACCTTCTAGAAACACGCCGGCCATTACAACAGCTACAAGTCTTTTCTGAGTGCAGCTTGTACACTGCGAATTCCTTAATTATGTCGTGACCTTTCTTATTTTATTTAGTCGCGAGTTACTAAATGTGCGTGGCTAATTAATACGTTTTCTTTATAAGTCCTTATTGTGAATACCAGGTACGTGAGAATATTTAGCTTTACATTGTTGGTTATGAAATATACTCATTGTAAAATTTTATAAGGTTAGTTTTATCTTCTATATTGCAAATAACTTTTCAAGTTCATTCAGTTTAATTCAAAACCTATGTATTTCTTTTTTCTACAGCCTAACTTAAACCTTAACTTTTACAACCTAAAAATTCTAAATGTTATGCTATGTTATGCATTTACCACACATAGCCTATTCTAACAAAAGGCTAGCTTATACAGTTATTTTCTGTACAAATTTAAATCAGTGTAAACTAGTATCTTGTGAACCTTTTAAAGAGCTATATCCAATATTATATCTCTGATATATTTAATGTTACTAACCAAGAATATTTTAAGTTACCATGTGCTTTGGGTAACATGTAGAAACATTCAAATGTAACATGACAAGTCCTGTAGTAACATTTGCATTTTTTTTAAGTGTCTATTTGTTACTTTGTGCTACCAATATTATAAAGGCAAAATTAAAAGAAAAACTATCTGTACTATGCTTGTTTATTTGCCTACAAGCATTCTAAAAAGGGTTGTTATTTTTTTGATGCAGTTTTCCACTGGTCCAAGTATCAGGACATAATTTCTAGTAAAATGCCATAAGTCCAACAACAACAACACCTTGCTAAAAAAGCCAACCTTCTACAAGGAGCATAACTAGATAGCTTTCACAGACAGTGCTTTAACCATGAACTAAAATATTTTGTAACTACAAAAAATCTGCAGTGGACTTTTTAATGAATTTTGAATAGGATGTATTTGTATTTTGTGTTTTGTAAATGAATAGTATATAGGACATGTTTTTTGTATTTAATAATATTGGGAGGAGCAAGCAAGCTATAGCACATTTCGGACCTTAGCCCTAAGGGCTTTACATTAGAAAATGTATATACCTTTTTTTATAGAGAGACGTCTCATAATTCTTATTATTTTTATTTATTTAATTATATCTAGCTTTGCAGTTGGCCAACGACATAAATATTTATTCTTAAACAAATCCATGGTATTTCATGTTAAAATTTTGTAATCTTGTTTAATCTTTTTTGTATAATTTCTGTAATCATTATTAAAGGGGAGGGTTTTTGATTTTTATTTTTGGGGAGGGTTTTTAGAATTCAAATTAAATATATGTATTCTTTTAAATCTGATGTTTTTCTTTGTACTAAGGGCATATCAATAATTAATTATTCTTTTATTAAGGGCATATAACTTTTTTTTACATTTTGGTTAATAAAGCCAAAATTTATATCTAGTTCTTTGGTTTATTGACTTAACCTCTAGGTATCTTGTGATTTGTGAGTAATCAGCTGAAACATTAATACGTTTGGTAAATTTAAATTTTAAGGTAAGTTTTGAACATGACCAATCTATGTGGCCCAGTATTGCTTCCGATTCCCTATTTAATCGTTTTGTAAGATTGGTACACAACATATCTATGATAATACGTGATATTCCTAAGGTGTTTGTTATTGGGGGATATTATTTCACGGTTTTCGATACGGTTTAAGAATATTTCCGCCATTATGCTCGACAGTGGACATCCCATAGCCAATCCATTGTTTTAGCTAAAATATTGGTCATTGAATTTAAAATAATTTTGGGATAAGCATATACAGTTAATACATTTAATAATTCGATTATTTTCTCAGTAGGCATGACATTATTCTCCTTCAAATGTTTCATCAATATGAAGATGGTTTCATTAACAGGAACGTTAGTGTACAAGTTAGTGATGTCGAACGAATATAATATGGAGCCAGGTTTTATGTCCGTGTTTTTTATTTTGGAAACTAAATCTCGGGTGTTTTATAAGCTGTAATTGTTTTTAAATTTGATGTATTTCCTAATTATTCTGTCCAAAGTTTTCAATAATCTGTAAGACTCTTTTACTAATGGTCTGATTGGGCGGTCAGGTTTGTGTATTTTGGGTAGAGATGTTAAGATGGGGGCGTAAGGGTTAATCGTTTTGTTAAAAATTTTTCCTCTTTCCTCAGCAAATACTTACACTTGTTTATAGACATTTTTATTTGTTGGTTGAAAGTGTTAGTAGGGTCGGATTTCAATGAAGTTACATTGTTTTGTGTGAAAAAGTCCATGGTCTTGTTTATGTAATCAAATTTGCCCATAATGACAGTAGTACTTCCTTTATCAGCTTTTGTTATGATTAAATTATCAGTTTGTATTTTGTTACGAATAGAAGGAGCAACAATCTGTTCATGTTGTATGTTTAGGCTAATAGATTTGTTTGTCGTATGTCGTATGGTTGTATTGATTTTGTAATTGATTAGTATACTAGTTGAGTTCTGCTTATCTATTATCATTGTTTGTATTACGGACTCCGTATCAATAAGAATATTCTTCCAATGGCTTTGTTTACTACAAATATTATGCTTGAGACCTTTTTGCAATAAATCGGATTCTTCCTTGTTGAATTCAGTTTTTGTTTAAATTCATAGAATACCTGTTTACATGAATGAATGGGTGTTTGTACCTGATTTCTCTCCGTCAATTCGCATAGCATTTTATTTATGGTAGGTCAATGATTTTATTTACAACAATAGGTTTCAATTGTCGATCAATTTCACTCAATAACAATATAAGTTCAGTATTATTTAACAATGTGGCCAATTCCAAATGGGTTTTATAAAGTGTCAAATTTAATAGTTCTTTTTTAATGTACAAGCTCTTAATTTCTTTCCTAATCCAAAAACGTTCTGCCATGTTTTTTGTTTGTATGGCTGATTTGGAATTACAGTTAATCTTAATGTGCACAATCTTCGGGATGATGTCTCTGGCAATGCATTTTTTATTAAATTTTATGTTTCGTGTTGTCTTGTGCAGCTTTAATTTCGTGTTCATGTATTTATAAACATTTACGTATTCGTATCCGTGTGTTTTTACTTTTGCCTCTGTGAATAACAAATTTGAGCTAACCTCATTTTGTAAAGCATACATACCGACAGATAAACGAAAAAAGAGGTTACATTACACTTTGTAATCTCTCCCGCCTCCCTATGACTCCCGCCGTATTTACCTTCCTCGAACACTATGTTTAAACATCAATATTTAATTAAATGTGAAGAGCCTCTTCAATGAAACTTGAATGCTATTTGTAATGTACAAACCGTCTGGAATGTAATGAGATTTACCATAAAGACTACGGAGGGTGGAATTTGAATGAAAGATGGAATATATAGACATAATGTATTTATGACGGGAGCGCTGACCTTGCATTGACAGAGTTCAATGTACCAACAACATAATCCCTTACATTCTTGACTGCGCAACAATGTTTGATCGTGCTTCTGGCTGAGCCATATAATCGGAATAATACGTATTGGAGCAAAAACTGTTATTTGTAAATTTCAACTACACATAATCTAACAGTCGATCTGTGCGGTACGTGAACCTTTGAAACTAAATAATCTAAAAATATTCGTTTTAAACCAGAGTGCTCCAAAATCATATTTAGGGTTTTTTTGTATTATTTGAAACGAGTTTCAAGAGTAAACATTTTGAAAAAAGTTTTATCTAATTTGGTCAAATATTAAGAGCTCAATCATTTTGGTTTTTACATTTTTATTATTTACTACCACTGATCGTTTTTATTTTTAGAAACCAAAGTTTTACCGAGAGTGAATATTTCCTGACAGTGTTCAATTCGGTAATTTTTGACAACATGTAAAACGAAAAAATAACAATCTAAATGTTTGCTCCTTGTTTTTGTAATTTTTTGTCTTTTGACTAAGATTATTAAATACGTATATTCTTTTTTTATTTTCAATAAATTAATAGATATATTTTTTCTTTTTCATTGTAAATAAAGGAACAATGACCCGAGTAAAAATCTGTTTTGCCATTTTAGAAAATATTCTTAAATCATTCATTGCAGTGGTATTTATATTTCGGCACGGTATGAATTTAGATAAATCTGAAAATTTAGAACTTTAAAATTTCTTTAAACAGGTCTTATATGACAGCTGTTTATATGACAAACTGTCTTTGGATAAAGTAGATAAATTAAAATGTTTGATAGAGCTCATAATTTTACAAAAATGTATATTTCAATTTAGTATATATTATAAAGCAGCTTAGATAAAACATTTTCACACAATTTTGACTAATTTAGTTTTAAAATATCAAAGAATAGGAATGACTTAAAAATTGTCATTCTATCCAAAAATGACACAATGTTGCAGAAAGGAATAACATATGGACTAACACATTTTCTATATTGGGGCGAACCAAAATTACCTTTTTTAAATGGATCTAGTAATTTATAAACTGCTTACTTTGTATATCTAACTTGTTAGATTACATCTGGTTAGATAATAAACTTTTTTATAATTTTGTTTGCTATCGATCAAAAATATGCCAGAATTCAAATGCCTTTAACTTACACCCCCTTCCCGCAATGGCAAAGAAGATACTTTTTTGGCTGAACATTCCCTGTTTTGGAGAATCAAAATTATATTTTTGAATGGGTCTTGTAATTTGATTAAATGTATATTTATATTTATTTATGTGCATGGATTGATTACATCAACTGATATACAAACCTTTTCTATAATTTAGTTAACATATCTCCTTCCTGTCTTCACCGCTCTCCTTCCGTCTCTTTGAGGAGAAGGTGGCAGGATAAAAATAAACTTGAAGATAGAGCTTATAATTACTATACAAGTGTAATTGCATTATCTGTAAATATCTGTTAATAGTTGATTATGGCTGGTTAAATGACACATTTTTTTAAATAAATTTTGTCAACTTTTCATAAAAAAACCCCCAAGAATATAAATGCTTTAAATCTACAATTTCTATCCAAAATGACATACTGTTGCAAAAATGGAGAGACCAAAATTACGTTTTATTGGGGCTTGTAATTTTAGTTATATAATCTAAGTTATAGAAATTGAATGTTTGTATTATTTTTTAAGACATGTGTAATCCTAAAATTCGTATTGCTGGCGAGATTACAACGGTTTAGGTGACAAAGTTTTTCAATACATTTTGCATGACTATATATTCAAGACTATTTATATATTCTATCTCCTCTCTTGATTCCGAAAAGGAGGAGGCAGGATTAAAATATAATTTATTCAAAGGAAATGCTATTTTAATTCAAGTTAATTTCAGAAATAGCAGCTAACATTTTCTTTATAATACATAACAGGTTATTTATTCTGCAGGCTGTGTGTTTCAAAGGAAAGATTATTCTGGTAATAAACACAGCATGACGCCTGCAATATTTAAGCCTAAACCATTAATTAGTTTTCATCTACAGAACGGTTTTATTACCACAACCGTAAAGCTATTACTGTAACTTTGTAATTATGCACTATGAAACTACTTATAAAGGATCGTCAAATAATCAAATGTTTTGAAGCTTAACGTAATACTCCACCTTTAGCGTAATTATAACTACCAAACGAACTAGTTTAGGCATTATTTTCAACAGAAGCCCTAATTTGTGGCACCTAAAGAATCTAAGGGAAATTATTGTTTTCCTATCCCGTTGCTTCTAAGCAATGACATTGAGGCAATTTCAGCAAGTTTTACTAAATTGTTTTAATGTTGAATTTTTTTTATTTAAACTTTTTTTAAAGTGTTTGGCATCCACTTAAAAAAAAGAAGGAAAGCATAAAGAGAGTTGCGACAGGTAATAAAACCACGGACACGAAGCTGTTCTAAGAATAATTACGAGATCAAACGTTTCGTACGCAGTCGCGTCAAAACCAAAAGCCTCAGAGCAAACAGGCTTTACCAACACTGCGAAAACGGAGGGCCAAGCTTTGTCAACGCTACAGTAGCTTTGCCCTTGGGGGAGGGTCTTTGTACATTTTACAAAATCCTATTTACCCGTGTTAGCAGATCGTTAAAAGCTCACACACAGACCACCATCATATACTACCAAAATCAGCTTGAGATTTCGTAAAATACAAATTCAACAAATAAAGCTAAGAGAGGATATACTCCCTACAGTACGGTTTCGCTCCAAAATTATATTAAACCAATTCTTTAAATGCAAAACTCAGTTTTCACCCGGAGTGCATTTGTTCCCGCAATAACTCAACTCCTTATAACACTACAGATCACCCCCAACCAAACAAAATGATCTTCCGTAACTCTTTTCTCAATACCGTCAAATCCGTCAACAATAATAGACGGTAGGTTATCGGTGTTGTTATGGAATGCAAAAAGCATTAAAGATAAAAAACCAAAAATGAAATTTAAAGATACAGTATATGCAAAGGAAAAACTATAAAATATCAACAATTACAGAGACACACATAAAACTTGAGGATAAAATCAATAATTCCAAACTCTACAGCACTAAAGAATATATATTGCCATTTAAATTTGTAGTATAATATGATGGACCACATCTGGAAAAGTAGAAAATGTCTTTAAAAATTAAAAAACTCCGTGATACTAAATACAATTTTACAAGAACCAAAATTATATAACTTTATTCATGAATCGGGACAACCTTATAACTACTTTAAAATCATGTTACATTCGAAATATTTACTTTTAAACCACCTTTAAAACCATGTTACATTCAAAATATTTGCTTTTAAAC
>JAGFPH010005256.1:87741-100864 GCA_018207615.1 Philaenus spumarius
AAAACCATCTTAAATTCAAAGTATTTACTTTTAAACCACCTTTAAAATGATGTTAAATTTAAAGTATTTGCTTTTAAACCACATTTAAAATGATGTTACATTCAAAGTATTTGCTTTTATAAAACATTTAAAATCACAATGTATGGCACAACTAAAGCGTATGATGGAGAAACATAACACGAATAACATATTTTAGACTTAATATTGTGGAAGCAATAACACTGACAAACCTTAGTGGCAGTGATTTGAATCACCTAAAATGTGATATATCTCCGAGTTGTTGTTTGTAAAAATATATTTTTATGGAATGGCCAATCGGGCCGTAAGAGAAACCGTAAACTTTTGAAGTGAAACATTACACCTTTTGAGACTTGGACGTTAAATAAAAATTATTTCCTTATTTGTAGATTGAGTTTTTGTTTTATAACTATTTATTTTGTTACTAAGTTAAGGTATATTTATATTAACTTATACATACCTGGTTATCCGTCTTGCAACTTGTTGCAGTAATTCTTTGCTGCGTATTTTGGGAACAGGTTCCCATATTCTGATTTTTTAAAATTATTTCACTCGTATGTGATCACCAAAATAAAGGAAACACACATATACCACGATTCACAATACGAATCAGTGCACTTTAAAATTTTATAAAATATAAAAAATATGTTTGAAACATTTCTGTTAACAGTTGGCATTGGGTCACTCGTCGACTTACATGCCGTGGTCACATGTAGATGATATATGCAAAAGAGCCTGATAATGAGAGTTTCGAGAAAAACTTGGATAAGAATAACTGAAAAAAGTTACAAGACTGATAACCAGGCACGTATATTGAGTGAGGCAAAAGTCTAGAAACAGCTTAATATTTCAAAAAGTACGAGCCTTATGCGATAGGAATAAAAGCAGTTATTCACAACCATAAAAGAACCACTTTTCGGTGAGTTTGAAATTTTTGACCGCCATCTTGGATCCGCCATCTTGGAATGAACGTCATTTTTTTAAATGGGAAGGTGGTCATGTGATACATCATTTCGATGTAGAATTTCAAGAGGAAACCAACGGAGAAATGTGCACATCCATATTTTTAACCGATTCAAAATGGCGGCCAATATGTTTCTTTTTGGATTTAGAATTAAATAAGCTTTCAAACGATATGCCACACAACGATAATTGGTTGAACCACTCGAAATCAATTTTGAAAAAATCAAAATGGCTGTAACTAAAAACATTTAAGTACTCAAAAATATCGTTGTGTGGCATATCGTTTGAAAGCTTATTTAATTCTAAATTAAAAAAAGCATAATTATTTTTTTTAATAGTACAGCAAAATGGGGCAAAATCGGAAATTACGATTTCGTAGTTTTTTGCCGCCATTTTGAATCGGTTAAAAATATGGATTTGCAAATTTCACCGTTGGGTTTCTCTTGAAATTCTACATCGAAATGATGTATCACATGACCACCTTCTCATTTAAAAAAATGAAGTTCATTCCAAGATGGCGGATCCAAAATGGCGGTCAAAAATTTAAAACTCACCAAAAAGTGGTTCTTTTATGGTTGCGAATAACTGCTTTTATTTCTATCTCATAAGACTCGTACTTTTTGAAATATCAAGCTGTTTCCAGACATTTGCCTCACCCTGTATAACTTAATATAAATATAAATGTCAACTTAGTATTATACTACTGTAACTGGAGAAACTCAACATTAATATTAAGTAAAGCTATTAGAAATTTAGAATATAATTAGTTTGATTGAGAAGACTATTTATAAATGTTTCAAAAAATAAAAAAAACAAGATTAAGCCTATTCTAAAAAAAAATATTGTATGCAAGATTGAGGTTAGGGTAAAAGAACGTTTTAAATTGTGAAGAATAAATACATTTATTAACAGAGTTCAAAGGAAATAACATAATATACATTTATTCATCGATTTCACAGATTGAACAAGTAAATTATTTAACACCAATATAGTAATTGTACAGTCATCAAACATTTTGTGTATCTACAAAGCACACATTTCTAATAAAAAAATCTTGAAACATGAAACATAATTAAGCAAACTTTTTTTTATTTTTCGATTAATTAAAGCTGTAATATTAAAAATATTTAACCTCTTATGTTTTTAATGTTTCCTGATCGATTCATCTTAAGTACTCACGTTGTAAAAAGATCGTTTCTGAGCTACATATGTATATAATTTAATGGAAGGCACAGTTTTGTTAGCTTGAAAATTTAAAAATCATGTAATATTTTCCTCTTCGTTAAACGATGAATTCAGTAGTCATTTCTATTTTTAAGACACTACTATGCTGAACAATCGCCATCTGTGTCTGTAACATTAAAATCGTTGAAAGGGTTCATGCAAGACAACGAACACTTAAGCTACCCAAAGTTTTAGTAATAGAAATGTAAAATAAATAAAACGTTAAATAATTCATTCCACTTCAACAGTGTAGATATAAAGTATGGCACTTGACAGAAACTACTGTAACAGTTCATTTTGATAGCGACCATGTCAAATTTTCTGGTTTCATCAAGTAATTTTTTATAACAACTTTGATTTATTAATATACATATTTAAATACTACGGTGTATTTCTTAAGCTAGGTTTCCATTTCAACATTTCGTCCAACAATGTTGATGATTTTCTCAGGCGCAATGTACGAGAACATATTGGGTAACAAGTATTGGGCCTGACAAGTGCAACAAGTATTGGGTATACATACTTTCTTTGCAAAGCCTAACAATGCTGGACTCAAAGTTCCAAGTCTTGGACTAGTTTCCATTCTGTGCTTACAAGAGCCTTCATTCAGATCACCATTAATAAACACACTGCTGCAGCATTTTCGGTTATGGCTGGGACATACCTTTAAATATAAGAAAAAGCAAACCCCCACGTTAAAAGACAATATATTTATCTTTATCTACTTATATAAAGCTAGACGGTAACACTGATTCACTGACATTAATTATTAAGGCACCTCCCGTAATCGGACCCCCTCAACTTTATACTTGAATTAAAGGTCTCGACGAGAAACTTTTGAAAAAATGGCCAGAATTAAATTTTTTAATTTTGGAAGCACCTTTTGGGCGGGAAAGATTTTTTAGATTTTTTCAATTTCTTAATTTTCCCACTTTGGGCGCATTTAGTAAGAAAGCGGTAAGAGATAGCAAAAAATGTTAAATACTAAAGTTTTAGAAAATTAAATTTCAAAGAAGAGATTTTCCGTCAGATTCAAGATCCAATCATCCATTTAGCCACTATTCATCCGAGAAGGGAGGCTCCGCCCAATGTCCTTAAAGCTAGACGATTTCACTGATTCACTGACATTAATTATTAGGCACTTCCCGTAATCGGACCCCCTCAACCTTATACTTGAATTAAAGCTCTCGACGAGAAACTTTCAGAAAAATTGCTGAAAGTTAACATTTTTAATTTTTAAAGCACTTTTTGGGCGGGAAAGATTTTTTAAATTTTGTAATTTTTCCACTTTGATTGCGTTTGCAAGAAAACGGTAAGAGATAGAAAAAATGTTAAACACAAAAGTTGTAGAAAATTTACTTTCAAACTAACGACTTTCCATCAAATTGAAGATCCAATCATCCGTTCAGCCGCTATTCACACGAGAAGGAGTCCCGGCACACAATCCTTCAAATTGCCCATGTTAATCTTATGAAGACAATGTTTAATGAGTTTGAGTCAGCTGCCAAATAAAACAGCTGATTTATGCTCGGTCATCTATGTACAAACGAGCCAAAGATTAAAGAGATTCTTTAGCAAATTTTCCAACTGCGAGCGAAGCGAAGCAGCCATCTGAGGCCGAAGGCCGAGGTGGGGTTGGGACCCGAAGCGTCCAGGGACAGAGCCCCTAGTCTACTTATATAAAGCTAGACGGTAACATTGATTCACTGACATTAGTTATTAGGCACCTCCCGTAATCTGACCCCCCTCAACCTTATACTTGAATTCAATCTCTCGACGAGAAACTTTTGGGAAAATTGCCAGAATTCAACATTTTTTTATTTTGGAAGCACCTTTTGGTTGGGAAAGATTTTTCGATTCTTTCAATTTTTGAATTTTTCACTTTGAGCGCGTTTTGTAAGAAAACGGTAAGAGATATCATAAAATGTTAAATACAAAAGTTGTAGAAAATTAAATTTCAAACTAACGATTTTCCATCAGATTTAAGATCCAATGATCCGTTCAGCCGCTCGCTATTCAAACGAGAAGGAGTCCCGGCACACAATCCTTCAAATTTCCCATGTTAATCCTAATTATGGAGAAAATGTTTAATGAGTTTGAGTCAGCTGCCAAATAAAACAGCTGATTTATGCTCGGTCACCTATGTACAAACGAGCCCAAGATTAACGAGATTCTTTAGCGAATTTTCCAACTGCGAGCGAAGCGAAGCAGCCATCTTAGGCCGAAGGCCTAGGCGTGGTTGGGAAACGAAGCGTCCAGGGGCAGAGCCCCTAGTTTTAATATATAACTAGTAAGCCCCCGTGAAAGATCAGAGGTACCCATCAAGTCTACAATTTGTGTTTTTATGAGCATTTAAAGTAACATTCCACAAAACTGTTTCTTGCTTGTACATATCTATAAGTTTTAAAGACATCACCCTTATCCCAGTTTTCACTCATATTTGCACTTTATCTTGTAAAACATACTTTTAATGTAAAATGTATAACATAATGACTAAACCGTGGTAACCATGGTGACAAAAAAAAAGGTGATCTGCTCATGAGCTGCTTTGCGCTCAACATTGTGCCAGAGTCCAGGACTGTTTCCATTTTGTTGGGTACAAATCCGCAAGACACTGCGAATCAACACTTTTGCCACCATCATTGCTATGCTCCCAACTTTGTGCCGCGTCATATTTATGTATTTCCATTTCAACTTGGCTAAAATGGACTTTTGTTGAAATGGAAACCTAGCTTAAGAATGTTGAATGTTATGATGTTTTATTTTTTACAAATTATAGCCTTAAGCAATTCAAAGTTGTAACTCTAAAGCCTCAGTTAGGGAAAATTTACAGAAATAAAAATCCCTAAATTAGCTAAGTTTTTGAAAGATGTCATTCCAGTTATGTAGTTAAAAAAACTATTTCTTTGTTAGTTTTAGTATAGTAACGACATAATTAAGAAAAAATTATCAGTCATGCCATTTCTTACTAGTTTTATGACTTTCAAAATATCGTCGAAGATAAAGTCTACCCAAGTATCAGTTTTCCAAGTTTCCTAAAATTAAATCAGTGACGAAAATAAATTAACAGTCATAAATAGGGTTGTAAATAATATAGAAAGAATAACAGTTTGTTTATTTTTTATTGGGTTTAGTACGAATTTATGTATGATTTTTAATTAAATTTTAAATGTTGTATAATTATTTTGTTATTTTATTATCAAATTAGGAAATCTTGATTTCATATTTAGATTTTTATTCCAAATTGTTACACATCTTAAAGAATAGAGCATACGTCAAAAAGCTTTTTACAACCAGAAACCGTTAGTTTACATTAAATAACATGTTCAGTGGCACATATTGTAGTGGGTCGGTGTAGTTTAAATTAAATTTGGAACATGATTCAGAAATGTTTCCATACACACATTGTTGAAAGCTGGTAAGTATTTGAATAATTTAAACATAGTCTAATAAAACAAAGGGAATTTTTTTTAAACATACTTTCCTACCCATGATTAACATAAATAGATTCGAACTAAAAAATAACCCACAAATAAAATTAATTCTTCAGCGAATCTGATATTGTAATGAGACTTGATAGATTGCAATCTTTTTTACTTTTCACAAAATAAACACACCCAAAAAGCATGGGGCGTGATGTTTTCGGAACTTCGCAAGAGTACGCCCCATGCTTTTTGGGTGTGTTTATTTTGTGAAAAGTAAAAAGATTGCAAGCTATCAAGTCTCATTGCAATATCAGATTCGCTAAGGGGGATTAATTTTATATGTGGGTTATTTTTTTTTAGTTTGAGTTTGTTTATGTTATTCATGGGTAAAAAAGCATGTTTAAAACATTTTTTTCGTTTATTTTATTTTTTACTTTTTAGTTATTGTCATAAATTGGATTTTTCGAAAATGTTTGGTCCTCAGGGCAAACCCCCCCTCCCATCAGAGCTTTCCTTTATTGAATAATATACGGATGCGAGAACGCAGTCGTGACGCGATGTGCTATTCGGAGCAGCCCGAGGCGATCCGGAAACAGCCGAGGCGACCGTGCACCGGTCCACGCACCGGTCCATCGGTTGAACGGTAGTGATTTGAAGAAAGGCATGTAAAAGTGGGTCGATTGTACATAGATACGGCACATACCCTAGGAAAAATCTCATACAAATCCGTTTAGTGGTTCTTCAATTATAAACTGTTCAATGGACGATATTTAATACTAGCACTACTAAAGACTCTGCATACAAGGTATTACGTGTGAGCAAATTGAATGATACCGTCATAATGGTATCATCAATGATGCGTAACAGCTAGTTACTATGGATAATGACCACTTCAGTTAGTATAAGTAAGTAATACGTAATCAGTTTGTTCAACCATTATTCATACAGTAATAGGTTATTACTGTATAACCTATGCATGAATAATGTTCAACCATTATTCATACGTAGGTAATATAGTTCGGCTAAAGTTTTAATTTTCTTCGAAAAGTAATAATTTTGACTAGGCATTATGTTTACCAGCCACACCTGATACTCTAATTAATTAATTACTCCGTCCAATCACTATTCATAATAGCTAGAACGATTTGGCTAAAGTAGTAGTTTTCTTAAAAACAAATAATATTTTTGTCTGGACTAGCTAGTATGCATTTGTCAAAGTGGTTATATTTGTAAGATAACTACTACTTAAGTCACAGTAACATTACAGATAATAGCTGTACAAAGAGATTAAAACAGTCTTGTCGCCATTCGGAATGTATCTTTATTCAGATACTAGTGGACCCAGCAATGCTTTCTTTGCTTGATTTAATTTAAAGGTTAGTTATTCCATTCCATTACATTGACTTAAGTAATCGAATTGCAAAATGGTTTTTATGCCACTTAAGAATATACTACACAAATTTAGATTTATAGTTTGTAAACCTTTATAGATAATACAGTAAATCTTTTGTTTGCTTTTGCCTCATTAAAAAAAAAACTGATATTTGTGATGAATTATAAAAAAAAACTGATTCTAAATTAGCCCAATTGGTTGCAAATAAACGTTGTTTTGGTTCATTGTAGGACTAACCTAAAGTTATGTTCAGTTTTTGATCCAAAGCAGTTGTTTTATATATAATATGTAACAACCAATGTTTGAATTGAATTAAAACATATTAAGCATTTTTAGTTGATTTTTGTTTTTAATTACTTTAAGTTGGTCAATCTAACCTAAAAACTGTTGGTTTTGAAGTATAATAAACTGATTATAAAAGCTAAGTAAAGTTGCCATGGTAATGAATTTAAACAAACATGTGTTGCTAAGCTTTTTATACGAACAGCTGTTTTTGTGCACTATGGTCTTGAGTCCATACAAAAGATTCTGTTTAGTTTTTTTCCAAATTTGAAACTTTTACGGGAAACTTTTCAAATTTTTCTTTATATAAAAAGCTAGTTCGGACTATTTCGAACATTTTAAAACAAAAAATAGCCAAATTGGTCCAGCCGTTATGAAGTGGTGCACTTACAAAGGAATTGCAATTCATTTTTATTATATAGAGTTGTTAGATAAAATTATTAATACAATCTCGTTACCCACTCTGACCAAATCATTTATTGTAAATAATTTCTAGATTAATAAATTTAACTTTAGCATATACACAGTGTTGATTAAGTATTTCAGAAAGCATCCAGCTAATATTATCAAATCAGTTTTTTAAGAAGTATAAAATTTTTTTTACAGATGCAATATTTAATGAAATAAAATAGTATATGACTATATGTGATGCAAAAAAAAACAACAACTAAATGACACAACAACATTAACCAAAGTTGTTTTTAAATTTTCTCCACCTTCCGTTTTTAGGTTGGTCTTCTTGAGTTGCTGATTGTGGTATTATTCTCTTTAATAAGATACCTATAAAACGACCTATTACTATATTTAGGCTTTCATTTTTACAAACAGCTTCATGGGCAGTCTCCCAGTGAAGGCTCTAGCTTTTATAAAATCTTGGATACCTAATTCGGCAAGTATCTTTGATTTCTTTCTGGAATGGAGCTCACTACTAAGTAGTATTAACAAAGATCGTTGTAAGTATATTCTTGGACTAGTAAATCACCCTAAATTAGAACAGATACCTTCAAGCGCTTCCCTCGACACTCTCAAACGTATGTTCCGTGTCTCAAATAATATGCAATATTAAATTAAGAGAAAACAAACGAGTCAACACTCTATGTAACACATATAATAGTAAAAAACAACCATGGTCTTTGTACATTTTAGGTAAACATATCACAAATCTTAAATTCTAATTGAGCCCGCTTTTCTTGTTGTTGGGTTGGTATTACAGGTCCGGTCTACACCTGGCCGCTCTGCATGGCTCGTACCTGGCGTTCCTCCTCAGAAGTCGGCTGTTTGGTGCTGTGGTGACTATAGGATCTTTCGTACGAAATACCTGCATGAAGCCGGGTAGTGGATCACTGCAATTACAAACGATATTGTGTAATGAGTTACATTAAGACATTGCGCAAACATTTTCAAGATCACATTCTGTGTGCATCGTTATTTTGAATTTTAATGTATGTTTCAAAAGTTCCAATATAGATTGCGGTGGCGTTATTCAGAGTCAAAAGTTTTGAAAATTGCTTACACCTATACATCTTTGAGCCTATTTTTAGAGAGAATATATATAAAAGCCAAATCCACTGACTCACTGATCACGATTTATCAAAAACTACTGAACGGATTGGAACGAAATTTGGTATGCAGCTTCCTCTATAGCCATAGGTGCTCACTAAGAAAGGTTTTAAAAAAATTCGAAATTTTAGGGAGGTTTAGGGGTCAAAGTTACTAAAAAAAAAAACCGAACTGATTGGAATGAAATTTGGTATGTAGCTTCCTCTACGGCCCTAGGTGCTGGCTATGAAAGGGTTTAAAAAAATTCGAAATCTTAGGGGGGGGGATCAAAGTTACTAAATCACGATTTCTCCCAAACTACCAAACGGATTGGAATGAAATTTGGTATGTAGCTTCCTCTAGGGCGATAAGAAAGGTTTCCAAAAAATTATACTTTTTAGGGCGTTTGGGGGGTCAAAGTTACTAAGAAAAACACCGAACGGATTGAAATGAAATTTGGTATGTAGCTTCCTCTAGGGCCCTAGGTGCTCGCTAAGAAAGGTTTTAAAAAAATTCGAAATTTTAGGGGGTGTTTTGGTTGTCAAAGATACTAAAAATGCCCATAAGAAATACATAGTGTAATTTATTTATTGATATATATTTTTTGTTAGTAACATTAACTTTGATTTGTCTATGCATGCAAAGCCGAATCGAGCCAGCTAGTTGTTATTATAAAAATGAAGTTTAGGAAGTTTTTAGAAAAAACAATTTTGGAAAACAAATATACGCTATTTTAGAGCATTAAATATGCACAACTATAAAACCTCTATTAATATCTACAGGATGTTTAAAAAATATGGAATAACTATTTACCTACAAGTTTTTAAACTTGTAGCTAAATAGTAAACATGTTCCAATAGACAAAGGTATTAAAATGCTCCAATATCCGTCTATCCGTCAATGTATTTTTGAGTAAGTAATTTGTTTGATAATAGTTTTTTACAATAATTTATTTTAAAATGGTGGCAACTTAAAGATTTTAAATGAGAACAACTCGGAAACAGTAATTATTTATTAAAAAAGGTTTTTATTTAAAATCGAATGGTTTAAGTTTAAAATCTATCGAACTAGGGGTAACTGTAAAGGTGCGTCCAATAGTTTGATGGCTTCAAAATTCACCGCAAAATACGTAGGCAATAATTAATTTGCAAAATATACGCTGTATAACAGTTCACTTTCGTTTGGCAGTTTTGACAACTATAACGTTCGATACAAAATTTAAATGGTTAAAAAATGTACTGTTGACTTTTTTTTTAAATTTTAAGTTTTAAAACGATCTATTGAAAACAAGATGTTAATTTTTTTCAATTTAGAACTTTTTATTGGTGAGTATAGTACAAAATTGCTGCTAGATGGAATTGGAGAATTTTAATATGTATGATTATGAGAATATTTCTACTCTAAATGATGCAATGAACATGTAGATGCATTATTTGTCCACATTTTAGAAATATCCTGTATAACGTTGGTTCAGGGTTTTCCTTCGTGTTAGTCCCGTGAAGGTACTTTTCATAAAACATAAAGCAGTGATACATATGAAGAAATTATACTTTGGTTAGCACATTTACAATACGTTAGCAACCGGGGTGACGGTCACTTTTAGGTATATTTTTGTTACTGATATAGTGGCAATACTGCGCGTACAGACTTGGTATTTTTAATATTCTTTGTTTATTTAAGTTATTCTGTACACGTGAAACCAAGTGGTTTTATCTTTTCTAAGTGTCCATACAAATTTACTTGGGGTTACGCGTAACCCATGTTGCCATACATGCACATTGTTTTTAAAGTTCTTTTTTACTTTTCTATTACAATATAAAAGTATCCACAACCACTACTCAATCCTCCGGCAAAGCTACTTGTTTCCTCGAAAAAAAGTGAAAACTGTGTGCGCAAAATGCAGGCATCCATCTTGCAATAACCACCTCAAGGAAGTGTGTGATGTTGCTTCTAAAGTGACTCTGACAGTAACAGAACCTACACTTATATCATGTAAAAGTAACTACGTTTTTATGTTTTAAAATGAAAATCATGATTTCATCTTTATTAAACACTAGCTGACCCGATCCGGCTTTGCACGGATGAACAAATCGGTGTTTCTTTTTGTAGTAACTTTGACCCCCTAACCCACCTAATATTTCGAATTTTGTTAAACCCTTTCATAGCCAGCACCTACGGCTCTAGAGGGAGCTACATACCAAATTTCATTCCAATCCGTTCAGTTGTTTTTAAGAAATCGTGATGAGTCATTGAGTGAGTGGTGTTTGGCTTTTACGAGGGCTATCCAGAAAGTAGATTACGTTTTCGTCTGTGCCCGCAAGGGGCGGGGCTAGCGCGGCCAACTTGGTGTCAGTGCGTTACGCCGCTCAGTCGGCATCTAGCCGTGCTAGTGAGAGGTTCGTGCTGTACTCCGTCGAGTTACTGTGACAGTTTGAAATGTCTGCCTTAATTGAAAATGCCGCGAACTGTGAGGTGCGTGCAGTAATAAGGTTTCTGACTGCAAAAAACTATAAACCGATAGAAATCTATCGGCAGCTTTGTGAAGTGTCTGGGGACAATATTATCACTGAAGGTGGAGTGCGTCAGTGGGTCATAAAGTTTAAAAATGGCCGAACTAATGTTCACGACGAAGAGCGAAGTGGAAGACCCAGCATAGTGACTGCCGAACTTGTCGAAAAAGTCGATGCCGAAGTCCGTGAAAACCGAAGATTCACAATAACGGAACTCTCTATGAGTTTTCCACAAATTTCGCGAAGTTTGTTGCACGAAATCATCACCAAAAAGCTTGGTTACCACAAGTTTTGTGCAAGATGGATACCAAAAATCTTGACTGAGATCCACAAAAATCAACGAATGACTGCAGCGTTAACGTTTTTGGACGCTTACGATAAAGATGGCGACTCATTACTCGATCGCATCGTTACTGGTGACGAAACATGGGTTAAACATGTGAACTGCGAGACGAAATTGCAGTCAATGCAGTGGGGCCACACAAATTCCCAAGAAAAACCCAAGAAATGCATCCAAACGACGTCGGCAAGGAAGGTGATGGCGACTGTTTTTTGGGACAGGAAAGGTGTAATTTTTGTGGACTTCCTGGAAAGAGGCACTAAAATAAACTCTCAAAGGTATTGCTAAACTCTGCAAAACCTCAGAAGAGCAATACAAAACAAGCGCAGAGGAAAGTTGAGCTCAAAGATCTTGCTGATTCACGACAACGCCCGGCCCCACACGGCAAATGCCACTCGCCAAGTTCTTGGATCCTTTAAGTGGTAGTTGTTTCCTCATCCGCCATAAAGTCCCGACGTGGCACCGAGTGACTTCCACTTATTCCCAGCAATGAAGAAGTGGCTGGCTATGCAGCGTTTTGATGACGACGCAAAGCTGCAAGAAGAGGTAACCAAATGGTTGAAGGCGCAGGCGACCGAATTCTACGACGAAAGGAATTTCCAAGCTCGTCCATCGCTACGATAAGTGCCTTAATTTGAATGGTGACTATGTAGAAAAGTAGTATTTAAGTGTGGATTTCTGTATATCATAAAAACAATTTCCAATACTTTGTTTATTTTAAATTCCAAAACGTAATCTACTTTCTGGATAGCCCTCGTATATAAAATAGATAAGGCCTCAGTAAAACTTAATAACGCATAATTTTTGTCATTTACGAATTTTTATGTTCAACAATTTTGTTTTCATAAAATTTTATACTAGCAACACCAATTGAAAAAGTGTCTGGAATCCCTCATGTCCTGAGTCAAACATGAGTATTACTAATACAAATACATTACAACTTATACCATGTCTCTTACATTACAAATATCTTACAATTTCAAATTTACTTTACTGTTACAATTTCAGTGCAATAAAAATTCCGCGCAACTGAATAAAATCTTAAACTCATTAAGCTCTTAAGCTCGAAGGAAATGCAAACAGATTATTGTATACTATACTCTGATAGTTTCAACCCAATTTCGATATATTAGGACAGTGGCACTTTGATCGGGGTACGGTGGTGGCGATAGCTTTGACCTGGATCCGGAAGAATTTGCAGCAATGCCAGAGTTTTTGCTTGAAGGACAGGAATTTTTAATATAATAGTCTATATATATAAAAGCCAAAACCCACTGATTCACTGACTCACTGACTCACTCATCACGATATCTCAAAAACTAACGAACGGATTGAAATGAAATTTGGTATGTAGCTTCCTATAGGGCCATAGGTGCTCACTAAGAAAGGGTTTGAAAAAATTCGAAATTTTAGGTGGGTTTGGGGGGCA
>JAGFPH010005257.1:0-10581 GCA_018207615.1 Philaenus spumarius
ATATTCAGGTAGCCTATCCCGGTATAGAAAGTACCTCGTCACAGATACTACCTATCCTATTAGATAAATCCTGTTCTACCTTCAATCTATGCGTTCACGTAACTAGTGGCGCAAAAACAACAGTACAAAGTGACTAAGCAGTTTATGGAGACAACATGCAAGCGTTTCCACACGTTTAATAATTCCTCGTAATTGTTTGAAACAGCTCAGGAAGAAGAAACTTCGTGCTGCCGTTGCAGTTAACTGCTTATTGGAGGGGAAAATTAAGTATGGAGGCTCTTAAATTTGAGTCTTTCTTCGCTCCAGCTTGCTGTAACATAGTTTTTGAAGCAGTTTTGTTTATCAGGACATCTTTAGCAGTGTGTTAAAAATATAAACACATTTACTTTTGGAAAGCAGTAAAAAAGTACCTCAATCGTGGCATCATTTTAATTATGATCAACTAAAAATGTTTTCACGTAGTTTTGACTCTGCATGCCCTTTGATTTTACATGTCCCCATTTGAAAATTTTGACTACCCCAAAAATTGCCCATTTTGAGATACGGACAAAATTCAAAACTATTATACAAGAACAGGATCCTACTTAAGAAGAGATCGGGGAAAGTCAGGGTATCAGAAAAATTGCCCATTTTGGGATAGGGGCAAAATTCAAAACTATTATACAAGAACAGGATCATAATAAGAAGAGATCGGGGAAAGTCAGGGAACTAAAAATCAACTGAAATTGTTTTATATCATTGCCCCCGATGTTGCAAAAACTGAACAGCCTTCTTAGCTCCACCTTGCTGTGAAATAAGCTGTTGAAGCATTTTTGTTTATGAGGACATCTACTTCAAAAAGGTTTTAAAAAAAAATCCCTCTCATGTTCCTTTTTTAAGCAATATTTTAAGCCTATTTTTACTTGCTCCCCTCTATACGTAGTATATGGAGAAAGTATTGTTTCCATCCAAATTTTCAAATTTGAATTTTTAGTGGAATTATCTGTTTTGGTGCTCCCTGAACCTCAAAAAATTGTTTAGTGGAATTTTCTGTGTTGGTGCTCCCTGAACCCAAAAATATTTTTATTGGAATTATTTGTTTTGGTGCTCCCTGAACCCAAAAATATTTGTATTGGAATTATTTGTTTTGATGCTTCCTGAACCCAAAAAAGTGTTTTTTTGGTGATGTCTGTCTGTGTGTGTCTGTAAGGATGTGTACAGAGCTGGAGACCATACCAACTGTCTGATTTTGATGAAACTTGGTATGTAGGAATAGTAGAAGGATATCTCCAGGCGTTTTTTCATTTTTTCCATTTTAAAGGGGGTTTACCCCACCCCCTCCCCCAGTCAAAAAACGAGAAAAATCAAAAATTCTCAAAAACGGCTCTAAAGATTTTTATAAAATTAGGCTTATTTGTAGCCCTTAATGTACCCTACCATATGGAATAAACATTCTTTCTAAAAATTCTCGTTTAGGTAATAATAATAATAACAGATTTTTGGGGGTTTTTTTTTACCAAAAATGGGTTTGTTTTTCAAAACCATTTTTCATGCATCTATACAGGCCTAATTGACATGTTTGGTGCAAATTTGTTCGAAATCGATCGAATAGTTTTAATAATAATAATAACAATAATATTTATTAGTTAATATTTTGAATGAAACTAATATGAAACTGAATATGGATGTGTATTACATACATCTAATATTTTCCCATGGTATGTAATACTTTTGCAATTCTAAATAACCACCTCGTATGCTACTCTTGGGAAGGTATAAAGTTTCAACTGTGAGAAGAATGTGGCAGTTATCTGGTACCGTTTATTAAGTTATCAAATTGGGTGATTGTAAGTTTTGAGATTTTAAAATGAAATGATATCTTTATTTTATATTTTTTATTTTTAGTTTGTTCTGGTAAAATCTGAAAATGTAATTTTAGGACTGAGTGAGGCTGTTGATTATAGGAACTCTGGTATAAGTTCAGTTAAATGGACTCACTGATAAGTGAATATTTTCACAATATTCTGTATTCTCAGGAAATTGTTTGCGTTAATTTTCATGGTATCAACACTAAAAACTGATGCTAAAAAATTTATTTAAACCTAGCACTTAGTAAACAATGTTTTTCTCGTGAAAACTTATTTAGACGCATCGAACACTTTTTGGAGGAGGTAAAATATACGAACACGCGATACGTGCTTTAAAGCATTGTATTTGGATAACCTAATAGAACTCCGATCCAATTCATTATTACAATCCACTGAAAATTCGACGATAATGGCGCGATCTATGGGGAAGCGACGAAAGCGGTGTGTAGCACCAATGCTTTGAATGATTTCTCCCCAGCGCTACCTTGCGGCGCGATCATGCAATATTTTCCTGACAACCTTTTTTCGCCATACTGCCACATGCATAATCTATTTTATTATTCATGATCTATGCTTAAAGTAAGACGCTTTGTGTTTTTGATTTCGTCGATGATTTCTACTTAATTGTTTTACATACTAATATAAAACCTAAGTTTAATGTAACAGCTGGTCGTAAAAGAAGACGAAATAAAAAAGGCAGTGGTAAATTCAAAGGTTTAAACTCAATAGCTATTTGGATTTATTCGCGTCACGTAAATGATGAAATGGACATTGCACTTTCAGCTTTGTAAGTCGTGTTAAATTAGTGTACTCGGTGATTCCTCTAAAGTGTAGAGATAGTGCTTTCTCATTTGTTTTGTCTAAATTTGCTTTTTTTGATTGATATGGTAATGAATCTAAATGCATTAAAGAAACGTGTGTTTGTTCAGAATGGCCCTAACCTAAAATTATGTTGTTAAACGTTTAATACAAATTAGATGTATAACTTTTATATTTAACAACAGATATTACAATTGTTTGAAGTTAGGACAAAAGGGCTTAAGTCAGAAATTTTTAAAGATACAGAAGAAGCACTCAAAGTATTAACAAACTCGTGGCTTGCATTGCAGTATATATTATACGCGAGAAGAGAAGGGGCTAGATAGGCAATTTGGTAGAACATAACTCAAGTGATGTTTCGTTCTCAGTTCTTATAGCTGAGTGGACAGCGTGGGATCTTACTGATCAGAAGATACCGGGTTCGAATCTCGTCTACACTCGATTCCACGTTCACCGTGCAGTACAGAGCGCCCATAAGCCATGTTATCCATACGACAGTATCAGCGATGCTAGCCAACTAAAAAACATCGACTCCCATGCAACGCTTTATTGACGCAACCCGCATGACAATAAACGATATGTTCGCTGTAATGGTACTAGCGCGTCTATTCTCCCGTAAGACCGGTACTGCACGGCGAACGTGGAATCGCGTGTAGACCTGGTAACTTTTCATATCTGTGAGTTGAGGGTAGGAGGGCGGAAGTAAAGCAAACGGTGGTTGGTTCGCTTCCAAGCTGACAGGATATAACTAGTTACTTGGTCTCCGGCTTAGGATGTTTTGCATACTTTTAATAAGATATTTATTTATGTATTTATACATATTTATTATATATATTTTTAAAAACCTCGAAAATTGTTTTTTTTTTTAACTTCGACGTCTTTACTATTGAAGTTTGATCGCATAACCATTGAAATCACAAACAATATATATTTTATTCGTACAATAATAATCCGTTAACAATTTCTGACTTAAGCCCTTTTGCCGTAACTTAAAGTATTTTAATAAAGTAAGCTATTCTCGAAGATTTTCAAGAAACCAATGTTGATTCAATGCAGAAGTGAAAACTGTCATGAATATAAATCGTTGGTTATATTAATTTAATTCGTTATTCTATCATTATTTTATCTTGTATTACTTAAAATTTAAATTTTAAATATAATAAAATAGACAAACATGTTTATGTTATTTTTTAAATTTCAAATTTAAATGGGACAAGATAAAAATAATTATATAAAATTTCATATTAAACCAATATAACTAACGATTTATATTTATGACAGTGTTCACTTCTCTCGACAGTTCCATTTATTTTATTTAAAATTAAATATATTTTTACTGGATATACTGAAATACACGTGCTTGCTATGTCTTCCTTGGATGGGGATGCAAAATGTACGGTTGTAGAAGAGGAGGAGGCATTAATGTTTGCAATCGAAATTATTTAATAAAGTTTATTGCAAATGTCGTAGAAAAATAAAAAGTTTATTGATACTGTGAATTTTTATAAATGTATAAATAAAAACGCTTTAAATTAGAAAATAGGTATTTATGAAATATTAAAATGGCCTATAGTTAAAAGTTGAACAAAACTATATCAGTTTTTTCTAAATGTGAAAAACTCTTTATATTGAACGTTTTCCTTTCTGCTGTGGAGCTCTTATTGATCTATTTTTAACTCTACCTTTGTTATACATAAAACAACTCGAAAAACATCTTAAAATTTACTTATTTAATTTTAACGATTGTTCAGTACTTGGAAATGAAAGATTGCAGAACCGGGTGAAAGGATGTTCGTAACGGTGCCCTTGAGGTCTTCCTCTCTGATGTCATCGATGAGCAACAAGATGCTGTGGGCTAAACGACGACACTGTAGGCTACAACAAACCAAGACTGTACGACTTGTGCGGCTGTAATCGTGTAGGCATTGGCATTGACTGTTTTGACATCTGCTTGGAAGAGTAATTTATGGAAATTGTCTTGCGCACACTTCACTTTGTAAGCAGAAGTTAAACAGTGTTTTGAGTAGCAGAATGTTTTCACAGTAACCTTAGATGAAAGTCTTCTTATCGCTTGGAATTAAGTTTTTTTAAATAAAACTTTAAAACTATCTTTTAAAGATTTGTTTATATATAGTTTATAAAATACTTTATAACGGATAACGTTTTTCAAAATTGCACTCATCTCTCTATTTAAACAAAATGTACAGTAAAAGTTTCCTAAGAAAGTTAGAAAATTATATTTTACTGCGATTACCAGTGAAAAAAATAGGATCAAGACCGGGGTTCGAACCCAGGACTTTTAACGTTCCGTGCTAATGCTCTGCCAACTGAGCCATCCTGACTACACCAGTTATTGGTCGATGTTATCTCACTTGTACGGTTTACTGCATTTTTTTGTGAACTAGTATAGTCAATCAATTTCAATTAAGTTTAGTTATAGCATTGTATTTGGATAACCCAATAGAACTCCGATCTAATGCATTATTTCAATCCACTGGAAATTCGACGATAGTGGCGCGATCTATGGGGGAACGACGAAAGCAGTGTGTAGCACCAATGCCTTGAATGATTTCTCCCTAGCGCTACCTCGCGGCGTGATCATGCAATATTTTCCCGACAACCTTTTTTTCGTCACACAGCCGCCGTATGCATGCATGATCTATTTTATTATTCATGATCTATGGTTATATGAACTAAAAAATTAACAGGAAAATTATCACAATAAAAAAAATAGTTTTCTTTAGTTAATCACTAGAAAAATTATAAAGTAATTAAAAAATATTTCTTATCGAATAGCTCAATATAAGGACTTAGTTTCCACTGTGAAGTTTTAAAAAGGAAGTTATAAAGTAAATTTAAAAACAGCAGTCCATAATTAAAATAAACAAATAATTAATACAAGTTACCAAGTAAATTATGCAAAAGGTGTACTAAATGTTCGAATAAAATCTCCGTCAATTCGTTTACATAGTAACAGCACGTTACTCCATTTGTGTCAGCTGGATCAGATCCTGGTCGAACAAACACTTGATTGTAAAAACATAAACTTTCACTCGGGTCCGATTTACTTGGCTCCATTGCAAAACTATCACCCGGTAGCTTACGTCATCAGATAATAATTAGCGTATATGTCGAACATGGTCGATACATCTCGGACAAGAACAAACAAGCTTCTTGCTCGTTTGCGAGGTTGTTTCTTGAAAGCAGCTCGGATCGTGGAGAACTGGCTTCGGACAGGAAAAATTGGGTTAAAAATATTAAGTCATTATTCATAATGTTTTTAATTATAAACAGGCCTGAATGTCACAGTGTTGATTTTTTCTTACTTGTGATACTTTTTAGAAAAACTTGTCAAGTTGAAAAACCATAAAAATTTGGCGGCGATAAACGGTTGAAAACTGATTTCACTAGTAGTAGAAAGGGCTTTCAATTAGCTAAGAATAAGAGGGGTGAGGCGAAATCATACACTTCGTTGGTCCAGAACCGTCTGGTACATTCTCTACCCTTCTGGAAGATTCTGTAACCTTCTGGAACATTTTATAACGTTCTGCTTGGAACATTCTAGAATACAAATCCTTCTTAATAACTTGAAGTAATTTTACGAATTATTCATTTATAAATAGAATCAAAACACGAGATAACGTTGAACATTCTATAACTTTATCGAATGTTTCAGAACAGGAATTCCTTTCGATGGTAAAGTACCGTCTGGCACATTCTGTAACCTGCCGGAAGATTCTTTAACCTTCTGGAGCATTCTATAACATTCTACCTCGAACATTCTAGAATACAAATCTTTCTTAATAACTTGAAGTTATTTTCCGAATTATTCATTTATAAATAGAATCAAAATACGAGATAACGTTGAACATTCTATAACTTTGTCGAATGTTCCAGGACAGGAATTTCCTTCTATAGTCCAGAACCGTCTGGTACATTCTCTAACCTTCTGGATGATTCTATAACATTTTGGAACATTCTATAACATTCTGGAACATTTTACAACATTAAATAACACTCTGGAACATTTTATAACATTCTGGAACATTTTACAACATTCTGGAAGATTCTATAATATTCTCGAACATTTTACAACATTCTATAACATTCTGTCTGGAAAATTCTAGAATACTATGGGAATACTCTGGAAGTTTCTAGTACGTTCAGATACATTATGGCCAAGATAGGCTATTTCGGCACTTGATTAGCAATCGCTTCACTGACTATCCAGTCGAAGTCCACTGGTGTCATGCGCATTTTGACACCCATATCTCCTAACCCAACCATTGCAAACCGAAACCTTCTTCATTGATGGAGGTTGGAGAGCTAGCATACCATATAAACCCAATCGGTGGTGGGCTGCGGAGTTACAGCGGCACGTGTGACAAACGACGCTTACAATTATCATATATATTGATTAACATATATGTTTATAATTACCAAATAACAAAGAGTTTCCACGAGTCATGATTTTATCAGCTACGTAAATACCTGAAACATAAAAAATCAATCAATTCAAGTAGGAACTACAATGTTTTTTAATTCTATACTGTTTATATTATTTAATTCACTAAGATAGGTTTACAACGTTTGTTGCTTGAGGTATTTCCATCATGTGTCATTACTATCTAATATTAACTCAATTGCGTCATTAGACGATGATGCATGTGCTGTGTAGACTAACTGTGAATAATAAGAATATAAGCTTCCAGAAGAAAGAACGTAAGTGGGGGAGTGAGGTTAGCAGAGAAGCAAGTCTTTTACCCAATATAAACAGAAAAAGTGCAAGTTAGGCTTGTCCGCCAAGGATTCCGTAGCAACGTCCAAAAATTTACCAGTCTGATATTGATAACAACGCATTCGTGGTGGGATCAATGAAAAAGTGACAGCTCCCAAGATACGATAACAACAGTATTGCCGTACTTCACCTGAATGGAAAACATATTTTACGTCATTTTTTCACAGAAATAAGGATCCGATTTAGTTTTTCTGAATATTATATGGGTTCACACATCACTGTTTTTCAAAATTTTAGCTGTATTAACGTACATTAGAGTGGTGGGTTTCTTGTGGAAAATATATTTTGCATTACGTTTTCAAAAAGTTAAGATTTTCTTTTGTTTTTCTGATAAGTACCTTTAAACCCATAGCTGTACTCAAAATTTTAATCGCAGAATTTTCGGAAATAGAGGGAGTTACTGGAAATTTGACTATCGGTTTATGAAAATTTGGTTATTGTTTTTTTTTTTGGAAATTTTTTTATTGGTTTCTGGAAAAGTTGGTTATCGGTTTTTGGAAATTGGGTTATTGGTTTTCGGAAATTTTGTTATTGGTTTATGGAAATTTGGTTTTAGGTTTATGGACATTTGGTTCTAACACAACAAACGAAACAGCTTGATATATTTTTAGCCATTTGCCCTAAGACAGTTAAATTGAAACAATTATTCAACCCAGTTGTTAATCTACCTAGTAAAAAGTTACTATTACGAAGTTGCAGTCGTTGGTGGTTGCGTTACATTGAAAGTGTTACATGCATTTTGAGGTCGTCCATACGGTTTAAAGTTCTCTGTGAAATAAATCATTAGGACAAATTCCAATAAGCAAGAGAATCAACAGTTGATGTTAAAGTAAAGAATGTAAGAAGCCTTGCGATCCAAACGGAGCTATGTTGTAGAAGAGTGTAATATTGTTGCTGCCAACATCGATATTCCTCCAACGATTCCTGGAGCCGAGAAAAAATACCACAAAGCTGCTTGCCGATGGATCTTGAACGAGAATCCCGGAGACAGCTTCAAAGTTCAAGTTGTTAATGCTCTAATATGCAGTAACATTGAAAGTATCAATAGTAGATAAAACGTCATCGATAAATTCAATAAAATGTTCAGATCCATGAATCTATCCATAGTTGTAGACAGATGAACCCTGTAATATGGTGGAAACAGACCTTCTTATGAAAGAGCCTGTTTTAGAAAATGGAGCACATCAAATGCATTCAGCCAGGAAATTTTTTTTATAGAGGCCCAAAACCTCTAGCAGTACTGAATGTTGTTACTCATCAGAAGTCTCCTGTCTTTTTTACTCATATCTCTTTAGCATTACAAATATTTTCAACTTCACCCTTAGCAGTTTCGGAGGCTGAGAAGGCGTTCAGGTTGCTGGCACGAACAAAAGTAAACAATCATGAAACAAAGAGGATTTTCAAGCCTATGGGTGTTGGTATTGAAAGGAGGAATTTCTCTGCAGTTGGGCTTCAGAAAGATGATAGATTTTGTTGCTAGTCATAAGGTTCCAAATGAAGAACAAATTAAGTAGGCCACTTAATCTTAATAATATAAAGAGGTGTTCATATAATGACCCCAAGGGATTTTGTACTTTGATACTTCGGAATTGTTAAATAAAACCCTTAGTGTATATTAAACATGAGGGCCCGTTCCATGGGGGCCCGCCACGGCTGCCTACGGCCCAGATTATACATTGTAAGCCATTACCGTAATACAGCCTCAAACTGTCTACCGTCCAATAATCTCGCGGTCAATCATGTCAAACCGACTGGAAAGAGTTAGTTCACGTACGGTACCAAGTCAAGTCTAGGCTGAGATCAAATTGAACACCGCCGAAACTAACGTTCATGTGGTCTAGTTTACAGCCGCGAAGGCCAATTACCCGGCCACATTATCTTCTACGGTACATTCTCAATGTTTAACGAATTGCCGAACTGTTTTGGCTCTTGTTAGAACAAACAATTCTCGCACAGTTTTGCCGTCATCCCAATTTACCAATTACACCATAACGGCTGGTAGATGGTCAAAAATACTCGTGCTTATAATTGCTTGCCTCGCACGTAAACATAACGGACGGTAAGGTGCAGTGTACTCAATATTTTATTTACATCAAACACTTAGAACAGAAGAAAAGCACAAGCAGTTTGACATAACTAAGTTTTAATCTTAGAGTTGGAGTCGGAGATTTGTTATTAATTCTTCCAATATATTGAAGAGAAGTGATAATTTTGTTGCACATCTTGCTGCACAAGTGGTTTAACAATTGCTTCTTTAACATACGGAAATTCCCCTCAGTCAAACTGTGACTAATTAAATGTAAGGACATGTTTAATATTATTAGCCAGTATTGTAATGTGTAGCAGAGGTATCTGACAGTATGTTAAAGGCGTATTTCACGTCTTCGAGTACATTTTACAAATATTTTCTATGTACAATATTTTACATCTTAGAACCCAAATAATCGAAATGCAAATGTTTTTTCTCTCCTGTAAATAACTTTAGAGTACTATGCCGAGTATTAGATCTCTAGCTACAAAGCACGTTTCTGGTTTCTAGAATTTTCTCCAACGTTCCGGAACAGGAAGTTCCGATAGTCCAGAACCGTCTGGACTATCTTAGAGTTGGTGTCGGAGATTTGTTATTAACTAGGGGAGACCCCTGCGTGCTCCGCACGCCAACCCCCCGGTGCGACCTTCTAAAAACATATGTTATGTTTTATTTATAATAAAAGTGTAGGATTAATAATAACCTCAAAACTAAGATGGTAAATAATGTTAAATGTTCAAATCAAATTATTTCTTAAATTTTATAACAGCAGTAATAATAAAGGTTAAAAGAACCAGTAAGGCTCAGGTCTACACTTAATCAAAAACCTAACAAAAAAGTTATAAATAATAACCTCAAAACTAAGATGGTAAATAATGTTAAATGTTCAAAACAAATTAGTTCGTTAATTTTATAATTTGAATAAATAATTCATTTCCTCCCTTATAAAAATCAATATTTACTTCCACAAAGCAGCTGTATTAGTTAGTTTCTTATTATAAACAGCTGTTTTGTATTAAAATGTTTTTATAACCTTCTGATTACTGTAATCATCGTTATTTACATCCACGAAATCAGCTGGATTAGTT
>JAGFPH010005257.1:22495-38406 GCA_018207615.1 Philaenus spumarius
CTGAACCCAAAAAAGTGTTTTTAGAGTGGTGTCTGTCTGTCAGTCTGTCTGTATGTATACACGACCAGAGAGGACACTATTGGTCCGATTTTCATGAAATTTGGTATGTAGGTATTAAACCCTAATATCTCCAGGCGTTTTTTTCATTTTTTGGAATTTTTAATTTTTAAGGGTAATTTATCCCTAAAAACACATAAAAAACGACAAAAATGCAAATTTTTCAAAAACGGCTCTAACGATTTTGATCAAATTTTCAGTATTTATAGTGCTTAAGATGCCAAACAAAATGACACCACCCGCTTTTATCAAAACTTCGGCGTTTTATAACTATGGGGAAATGTTTAAAAATAAACAAGTTTGTGTTGTCAATCTAGCATCGCGGTAGCGGCCGCACGGGGTAGCACCACGGTAGCGAGCACGGCCAGTAATTCAAAGGTCGCGCGATCGAATCCCGCCTGGGACAATAATTTTTTTATACGATTGACGTAGGTAGAATATTATTTTTTTGTTTTGTTCTAAAAAGTAGTAAATAAAATGATTAAAAACAATATTATTTTGACTACAGTAAGTTGGGAGAAAGTTTGTGTCAGTTAACTGATACCGTTTATTTCCTTACACAATAAACATTAATAATTGAAAGTGAATCGCGAGGAGGGTACGTAATTTTATAAATGATGTTTAGTTTATGACGTAAACGTCTATAGGCGCACCTCGGCGCTATATATTTGAATCGGATTTTACCGTCACGCATTTTCTCATGCATTTTATGAAATGCTCTATTTAATCAGTTTAAAAAAAGTTTTGGTCTTGCCGAGGTTCGAACCAGCAGAGTCCATCACCATAGACTTACGCCTTAGCCGGTTAGGCCACGAACTCTTTGCTAGTTTAGTATATTTGAGTTGGGTAACAGATTGTCCAACGTCGAAGACTTAACCCGTTAATGTTAACACAATGTATAGTTTAATTGGTACAATTCTGAAATAGACATTGTGCTTCCTCATTTCGTAAGTTGTGTTAAAAAGTTTACACTTCTCCGGTGTGGTCTTAAGGGGATTGTCTACTGAAAAAGGTCAATATTAAATTTTTTTCGAATTTTCTTTTTTCACATTATTTGAACCCTTATGAACACAAAAAACACATTATAACTAATTTCATGTGTGTATTAACATGTATATGTATGTAATATGTGTATGTAACATATGTTTTCGGATGACTGTACAGTAACGCGAACGCACGATTTTGGCAATTATTGTGTTGGTAATTTTGTATACACATATACAAAACCCACAAAAACATACCTATTATCTTATGTTATAATGGCCACTACCTAGATCTAGTATTATGAAAATAATGCTGTATGAGTATGTAATTGCATTGCGTAAATCTAACCTTGTATTGTAACGTAGAACAAAACTTTACGGGCCGTTTCCTGCTGAGTTTTTCTTGATTTTCACGTACAAAATTCGATATTCCAAAAGAACGGATAAAGATATAAGGATGAAACCTTTGGTGGATTATTTCAGATGTACAAAATAAATCTTCATGTGATTTGGTGGTTATAAGTAGCATAGTTTTTTTTATATAAAATAAAAAATAAAAATGGATTTCTTTCAAATTAAATAACAAATTTTATTTGCAGTTTACCTACAGATATAAATATGATATCACATGAGTTTTTAGGCCTTATTATTACCTACAATTTGAGACTGAGAGGAACAAGATTGGACTTATGGTTCCCAAGGAATAGCCTATCAAATTGAAAAACGCTTACATTTCCTGTAAAAATACGTATATATTATATACTTACATAAATTTTATAAAATTTTACAATTGCATATTTCTTCTTCAGCCTAGTTATCATATAAAAAAGTAAGAATTTTAAGGAAATACAGATGTTTTATTTTTCAGTAGACAATCCCCTTAAGCACACATTTATATTTTTTTTACCACGTAATTACATCAGATAGATTTGTAAAATTGTTTTAAATGAGGCAATGCCGAAGCGCTCAGCTGCAAAAACTCCGCTGTTTAGATACGGCTATAGGGTGAAACGCTGGAGTCACCGGTTGCTTTCCTTCTACTGGAACAGAAACTTAAAAAACAAAAATAAACCTTGGCAGTCGTCATTAAAAATATAATACATGTTGTTCGCCATGAACTTGCTTTTGGACCTTTCTGATATTGAAAGGGTTGGCCTCCGATTGAAACGTTGCAGTAAAAGCAACTTTCGAAAGGTAGGCCTAAAGTCTAGTACGCACTAGGACTCTTTTGAATCGACTATTAGAATCTGAGGCGAGTCTAGGCAGAATCGGCACTGCGTCGACTCTTGAATCAATGAATCTGGTGTTCATCAGGTTAGTATTTCTGATTCTTTTTGCGTCCCGTCCGACATGGGATTCTTTGACACAAGTTGCTATACATGTCTCAGTGTGGACGTGAATCGTAGCCGAGCAGGAGCTCTTCTTGTTTATTATTTTTTATTAATTTCTCCACCCTCTTTTCTTAATTATGTTGTGGATCAGTGCTCAAACATTAAATTTTATTGAGGATTTACTTTCTAATCAGTGTTTGTGGGACCCATCTTTCGCAGAATACAGAAACCGGGAACTAAAATATAAATATTTGTTATCATCGGCTACCAAATATCAGGTATCATCCGCAGAAATTAAAAAAGAAATTAGAGATAGATTCTCTAAAATTTGAATTCCTTTTTGAGATTTGGTCTCCAAGTTCGGTCAAAATAATTTAAAATTCGGTTGGTGACATCCGATGAAAATTTCTAAATCCCACCTCGTCATCCATTTTTAAGTGCACACAAGTTCACATGCTACTGGTTTTCCCCGCATGAAATAATTTTCGGGCCCACCATGATTTTGGCAGTTTTCTGAAATATTTTTTTTATTAATTAAACAAAAAGGGCTGTAGAAATTCCCTCCGAGTAGGGGCTGCTCCGCCATTGTATGGGCTGAACTGAAGCAAATGAATCTAGGTGTGGACATGATTCCTTTGAATCGGGGCTGAGTCCGGACAGAGTCTAAACCTGAATCTACGCATCGACTGAAAGAGAACGAGTATGTTAGCTTTTATATCGACATTTAAAGAAGATTTTTTCTCTTAACTTATTAATCAATCCATGTTAAACTAATGAAGATTGGGGGAAGTATATAGTGCAGGCAAACCAAACGCTAATAATTAAGCTCGAACTCCGAAGCTGTAACTCGGAATAACTGTATTGGAGGTTCCGAGTGTAACGAGCGCTTTTAACCACTGTGCCCCTCTTCTCCACTTTAAAGAAGACGTGGTTATCACGAAAATTTAACAAATTAAAAATGATATCTACCAATTACAAATATTTTTTTAAATAGCCTATACGTTCAACTCGCTTTATTTTATCATATATTTTTTTGAAAAAATTAAAAGTATTTTCCTTTTCTCTACAATTTTTACGTGCTTGGTTCACATTCCAAAACTGTCGGATTTCAAAACCCCACTGTTTTCAACATTCCGTACAACATAGATTGAACTACATTATCAACCAGCTTTCTAGAAAACTCCAAATAACAGAAGTCGTTAAAACAGTAAACCGCCTACCCGCGTTTCGACACCGATCGACCTTGATATCGGTCCTAAAATTAAAATGTGTGACGACAAATGTACAACTTTCCAACATTAATGAATTCTAACGGTTTGTGTCACTTTCTTCGTCGACTCCTTTGCATTGCATCAGTTTGCGTGGAATAACCTTGGCCCGCTTATTAAAGTCACTCGTGGAAAAGTCACTCACCATAGACCCTGACCATGAAACGCCGATCAAGATCAATAAAAATCTTTTAGATTGTTTAATTTTACAAATTATTGTTTTTTGGACTTTTGCAATTATTTTTGTATAGAGAAAATAATGTGTATGTTTCGGGAGAATGTATGCGTTTTCTCTCGTTCAAGTTTCTATTTAATTATTAAAATTTTTGACATATCAGTTCTAGTAATGTTGACCTGAGTTTCTTCTTATTCTTAAATTTATTTTTAGATTCAGTGTCAAGCGTAGGTCTAGTCTTCTAGTGTTATGTTTCTTGTTTAGTTTAAGTAAACATTGTGAGACTGATTTCTGAGATGATATACTTGTGAGATGTAATACTTGAACTCAGATTCACACAAATAATACGTTTATATATCAAACATGTTTCAACGACGATTTCGTCATCTTCAGTGACCTACAAGAATCAAACTATAACTATTATTGTAATTATACTCGTACTTTGATTATCGAAACTCGTGCATCCTTGAAGGTAGGCGTGACATTATAACTGAAATGCGTTTGAATTTAAACGAATTATCCGTGAGAATCAGATCTATGTTCAAATATTATTGCATCAAGTTTATACAGGGCGATTCAGGAAGAAACGTACAAACTTTCAGGACGTGTCAAAATAACTTTCTAGTTAAAATAATGAAAAAGGTTCCTATAAACATAGGTTCGGAAATGCTTCGTTTTCCAGATATCCGACATTTTGCTTTTTTTTAAACAAAATAATTCATATCTAGAGAAATGTTTGACTTATTGAGTTTAAACTTGGCATGCTCTATCTTAAGAAAAATAAGCGATCAAATCCAATCATGCGTTTCAAAATGGCGTCTGTTTGAAAATTTAAAACCTAAATTTTACACCTAAATTACTCAAAAACCGTACATTTTAACAAAAAATGTCCGCCCTTTTAAAAGAAACTTTTATCTGTGGTTGAACAAACCGATTATTACGTAAACCATAACTATTACCCTTCATCAGATTGTTTTGACAGTGAGACCATTCGATAGGGCTACAAAAAATGTGTTTTGACATTTTGTTAAAATGTACGGGTTTTGAGTCATTTAGGTTTAAAATTTTGAAACAGCCGACATTTTAAAACGCATGATTCTATATAATCTGTTATTTTTCTTGAGGTAGATCATCGCTAGGGTTAATTTTATACTAAGTTTGAACTCAATCAGTCAAACATTTCTCTAGATATCAATTATTTTGTTAAAAAACAAAATGGCGGCTAGAGCCTTTTTGGACCTATGTTTATTGGAACTTTTAATCTTATTTTGATGTAGGGAATCACGTCCTGAATTCTTTGAACTCTTTTTCTGAACACCCTGTATATAATAAATAATGTAAACGTGGTTTGTTCGTACGTTCCGCTATAACAACACAACCTTTCTCCGCTGTTCCATGGGGGTTTATGGTATGGTAGCTCTATATCTTCCGTGTATGAAGAAGGTTTCCGTTAGGAACTGCAGAGATTGGGTTCGGAGATATAAGTGTCAAAAGACCAACGGACATTTTATTGGAAGTCAGTGAAGCAGCTGAGAGTTGAGTTCCTATGAGACCGAGATTGGCTAGAATGTTCTAGAATGTTCCAGACGGTTCTGGACTATCGAGATTCCGGAACCTTGAAGAAAGTTCTAGAAACCGGAAATGGGCTTTGTAGCTAGAGATCTAAAACTTGGCACATAGTAAAAGGCCGGTTTTCACTACGCCGACAAGACAACTACAAGGCAAGTAACGTACATTGTCGCCTTCGTTTTCACTACGCGTATAGGCTTCATACAATTTCTGTGCTCTTCCGTCAAGCTCGAAGGTAGACAAAGAACACGGAGGCGAACGAACATATCCGAAAATGACCGAAATACTTTAAGCACGACCTTTTGCTGCCTTTTGCCTGTTTCTAGCATTGCTCTCGTTTTCACAAGACATAGGCCTACAAGCTGCGATCAGTTTCGTTTGAATCGCTCCCTCGACTGATGCAAATGACACTGTCCGAAACCTGAACCACAAGTGAAAACTGACATCTGGCTTTCCCATTGTTTCTTATGTAAAATCACCGTTCATCGATTCCGTTCAAACGACACTGTCCGGAAGCTGTACGTGCTTTGCCCGTGTAATAAATCCAGTAAAGTTATATACAGGAAAGAAAAAAACATTTGCAATTCGATTATTTGGATCTAAGGTGTAAAATATTGTACATAGAATATAGAGGTTATTTGAGGTAAAATATACTCAAAAGCTGAAATGCGCCTCTAACTTACTGGAAGAAACTGCGGATACCTCTGCTACACAATAAAATAATGGCTAATAACATTAAAGTTGTCCTTGCATTTAATTAATCACAGTTTGACTGAGGGAAATTGCCGTATGTTAAAAAAGCAATTGTTAAACCACTAGTGCAGTAAGACATGTGTCCAACAAAATGATCACGCTTTCATTATATTCGAAGAATTAATAACAAATCTCCGACACCAACTCTAATATTAAAACTTAGTTTTGTCAAACTGCTTGTGATTTTTTCCGTTCTAAGTGTTTGATGCAAATAAAATATTTAGTACACTGTACCTTACCATCCGTTATGTTTACGTGCGAGGCAATCAATTACAATCACAAGTATTTTTGAACATCTACCAGCCGTTATGTTGTAATTGACAAACAGTCTTCAAGTAAATTGGGATGACGGCAAAACTGTGAGAGAATTGTTTGTTCTAACAAGAGTCAAAACACTTCGGCAATTCGTTAAAAATTGAGAATGTACCGTAGAAGATAATGTGGCCGGGTAATTGGTCTTCGCGGCTGTAAACTAGACCACACGAACGTTAGTTTCGGCGGTGTTCAATTTGATCTCAGCCTAGACTTGACTTGGTACCGTACGTGAACTAACTCTTTCCAGTCGGTTTGACATGATTGACCGCGAGATTATTGGACGGTAGACAGTTTGAGGCTGGACTAAGGTAATGGCTTACCATGTACAATCTGGGCTGTAGGCAGCCGTGGCGGGCCCCATGGAACGGCCCCCATGTTTAATATACACTCAGGGTTTTATTTAACTATTAAGAAGTATCAAAGTACAAAATCCCCTGGGGTCAATATATGAACACCCCTTTATATTATTAAGATAAAGTCGCCTATTTAATTTGTTGCTTCTTTCTACAAAATATTTACATACCAGCTTTTCTTGCCTTATGACTAGCAAAACAGTATAGTATCTATTTGAAGTTCAACTGTCGAGAAATTCCACCTTCCAGCACCAACATCCATAGGCTTGATAGTCCTCAGTGTTTCATGGTTGACAATTGTTCATTCTTGTTCGTGCCAGCAAACTTAACGACTTCTCACCCTCCGAAACTGCTACGGGTGAAGTGGAAAATATTCGTAATGATAAAGATGCATGAGAAAAGAGGCAGAAGATCTTCTGATTATTAAGAATATTCAGTATTCTAGGAAATTTTGGGTCACCTCTGAAGTTTTCTGACTGAATGCATTTGATGTGCTCCATTTCTAAAATGAGCTCTTCCAAGTTCGAGTCATGTTTCTACCATATTACAGGGTTCACCTTCCTGTAACTTTGGATCGATTCATGGATCTGAACATTTGATTGAATTTATGATTACTTTTTATCTCCTAGTCAAACTTTCAATGCCTATTAGAGCATAAACAATTTGAACTTTGAAGCAGTCTTCTGAATTCTCATTCAATGTCTCTTGAGATCCATTGGCAAGCAGCTTTGTTTTATTGCTTTTCTCGGCTCCAGGAAACTCTGGGAATATCGATGTTGGGAGCAACAATATTACACTTTTCTACAACATAGCTCCGTTTGGATCGTAAGGCTTCTTACATTCTTTACTTCAACTGTTGATTCACTTGCCTAATGGAATTTGTCCCAATGATTTATTTCACAGAGAACTTTAAACCATATCGACGACCTCAAAATGCCACTCAACCACCAACGAATGCAACTTCTTAATACTAACTTTGTCCACTAGGTGGACTAACAACTAGGTTGGATAATTGTTTTAATTTAATTATCTCAGGGCAAATGACTAAAAATACATCTAGCTGTTTCGTTTGTTGTGTTGGAACCAAATTACCAAAAGCCAATAGCAAATTTCCATAAACCAATAACAAAATTTCCAAAAACCAATAACCAGCTTTTCCAGAAATCAATAACCAAATTTCCAAAAACCAATAACCAGCTTTTCCAGAAATCAATAACAAAATTTCCAGAAACGTATAACCAGCTTTTCCAGAAATCAATAACAAAATTTCCAGAAACGTATAACCAAATTTCCAAAACCATAAAACCAAATTTCCATAAACCAATAACAACATTTTCAAAATCCAATAACCAAATTTCCAAAAACCTATAACCAAATTTCCAAAAACCAATAACCAAATTTCCAAAAACCAATAGCCAAATTTCCATAAACCAATAACAAAATATCAAAAACAAATAACCAAATTTCCAAAAACCAATAACAAAATTTTCAAAAACCAATAACCAAATTTCCAAAAACCGATAACCAAATTTTCAGAAACCAATAACCAAATTTCCAGAAACTAATAACCAAATTTCCAGAAACCGATAACCAAATTTCCATAAACCAATAACAAAATTTCCAAAAACCAATAACCAAATTTCCTAAAACTGATAACCAGCTTTTCCAGAAATCAATAACCAAATTTTCAGAAACCGATAGCCAAATTTCCATAAACCAATAACAAAATTTCCAAAAACCAATATTCCAAAAACCGATAACTAAATTTCCAGAAACTAATAAATAAATTTCCAAAAAACAATAACCAAATTTCCAGAAACCGATAGTCAAATTTTCAGAAAACCCCCTCTATTACCGAAATTACTACGGCTAAAATTTTGAGAAAAAGTAAGGGTTAAAGGTACTTTACAGAAAAATTATAGAGTATCTTAACTTAAAAATTAATGAAAAATATGTTTGCCACAAGAAACCCACCATCCTAATATACTAAAATACTGTAGCTAAAATTTTGAAAAAACAGTGATGTTATAGTAAGCCTACTCATATATTGTTCAGAAAAGACTAGAGCGATTCCGAAATTCTGTGAAAAAGTTACGTAAATTATATTTTCCATTCAAGTGAAGTACGGCAATACCGTCACTTTTTCACTGATCAAACCACGAGTGTAAAATGATATGTTATCAATATCAGACTGGTAAATTTTTTGACGGTGCTACGGAATCCTTGGCGGACGAGTCTAAGTGCACTTTTTCTGTTTATATTGGGTAAAAGACTTGCTACTCTTCTAAACACTTGTGTATTGTGTATTATTCACAGTTAGTCTACACAGCACATGCATCATCGTCTAATGACGCAATTGAGTTAATATTAGATAGTAATGACACATGATGGAAATACCTCAAGCCCTATAACGTTGTAAACCTATCTTAATGCATTAAATAATATGTAAAATACGCAATTAAAAACATTGTAATTCCTACTTGAATTGATTGATTTTTTTATGTTTCAGGTATTTACGTAGCTGATAAAATCATGACTCGTAGAAACTCTTTAATATTTGGTAATTATAAACATATATCTTAATCAATATATATATATAGTCTGTCCGCTCGGCCGTGATACCTGACTTCTTGGAACTCAATACCCCCTCCCTACCCACTCGCCGGGCCTGCCGGTGGCAAACTAGTGGAGGGGGCGTTGAGCTCCGAAAAGTCAGGTATCACGGCCGAGCGGACAGACTATAATAATTGTAAGCGTCGTTTGTCATCCGTTTAACTCCGCAGCCCACCACCGATTGGGCTTATATGGTATGCTAGCTCTCCAACCTCCATCAATGAAGAAGTTTTCGGTTTGCAATCGCCTTTAAACCCAAAAAAAATATGTTTGCAATGGTTAGGTTAGGAGATATGGGTGTCAAAATGCGCATGGCACCAACGGACTTCGACTGGGAAGTCAGTAAAGCAGGTGCTAATCAAGTGCCGAAATAGCCTATCTTGGCCATAATGTATCTGAACGTTCTAGAAACTTCCAGAGTATTCCCATAGTGTTCTAGAATTTTCCAGACAGAATGTTGTAAAATGTTCCAGAATATTATAGAATCTTCCAGAATGTTATAGAATGTTCCAGAACCAGAATGTTATAGACTGTTGTAAAATTTCCAGAGTGTTATTGAATGTTGTAAAATTTTCCAGAATGTTGTAAAATTTTCCAGAATGTTATAGAATCTTCCAGAAGGTTAGAGAATGTACCAGACGGTTCTGGACCATAGAAGGAAATTCCTGTCCTGGAACATTCGATAAAGTTATAGAATGTTCAACGTTATCTCGTGTTTTGACTCTATTTATAAATCAATAATTCTGAAAATAACTTCAAGTTATTAAGAAAGATTTCTATTCTAGAATGTTCGAGGTAGAATGTTATAAAATGTTCCAGAAGGTTTAAGAATCTTCCGGCAGAATACAGAATGTACCAGATAGTACTGGACCATAGAAAGGAATTCCTGTTCTGGAACATTCGATAAAGTTATAGAATTTCCAACGTTATCTCGTGTTTTGATTCTATTTATAAATGAATAATTCGTAAAATTACTTCAAGTTATTAAGAAGGATTTGTATTCTAGAATGTTCCAGGCAGAATGTTATATAATCTTCCAGAAGGGTATAGAATGTACGAGACGGTCTTGAACCAACGAAGTGGATGTTTTCGCCTTACCCCTCTTATTCTTAGCTAATTGAAAGCCTTTTCTACTACCACTGAAATCAGTTTTCAACCGTTTATCGCCGCAAAATTTGTATGGTTTTTCAACTTGACAAGTTTTTCTAAAAAGTATAACAAGAAAGAAAAAATCAACACTGACATTCAGGCCTGTTTATAATTAAAAACATTATGAATAATGACTTAATATTTTTAACCCAATTTTCCCTGTCCGAAGCCAGTTCTCCACAATCCGAGCTGCTTTCAGGAAACAACCTCGCAAACGAGCAAGAAGCTTGTTTGTTCTTATCCTAGATGTATCGACCATGTTCGACATATACGCTAATTATTATCTGATGACGTAAGCTACCGGGTGATAGTTTTGCAATGGAGCCAAGTAAATCGGACCCGAGTGAAAGTTTATGTTTTTACAATCAAGTGTTTGTTCGACCAGGATATGATCCAGCTGACGCAAATGGAGTAACGTGCTGTTACTATGTAAATGAATTGACGGAGATTTTATTAGAACATTTAGTACACCTTTTGCATAATTTACTTGGTAACGTGTAGGGAATATTGTTTAAACCTTGTTGAAATTTACTTTATTTAACTTCCTTTTTAAAACTTCACGGTTTAAACCAAGTCCTTATATAGAGCGATTCGATAAGAAACATTACTTTCTAAATTTTTCTAGTGAAACTAAAGAAAATAATTTTTATTATTGTGATCATTTTCCTAATAATGTTTTAGTTCCTATAACAAAACTAAATTGAAATTGACTGATTATATTAGTTCACACAAAAAATGCAGTAAACCGTACAAGTGAGATAACATCGACCAATAACTGGTGTAGTCAGGATGGCTCAGTTGGCAGAGCATTAGCACGGAACGTTAAAAGTCCTGGGTTCGAACCCCGGTCTTGATCCTATTTTTTTCACTGGTAATCGCAGTAAAATATAATTTTCTAACTTTCTTAGGAAACTTTTACTGTACATTTTGTTTAAATAGAGAGATGAGTGCAATTTTGAAAAACGTTATCCGTTATAAAGTATTTTATAAACTATATATAAACAAATCTTTAAAAGATAGTTTTAAAGTTTTATTTTTTTAAACTTAATTCCAAGCGATAAGAAGACTTTCATCTAAGGTTACTGTGAAAACATTCAGCTACTCAAAACACTGTTTAACTTCTGCTTACAAAGTGAAGTGTGCGCAAGACAATTTCCATAAATTACTCTTCCAAGCAGATGTCAAAACAGTCAATGCCAATGCCTACACGATTACAGCCGCACAAGTCGTACAGTCTTGGTTTGTTGTAGCCTACAGTGTCGTCGTTTAGCCCACAGCATCTTGTTGCTCATCGATGACATCAGAGAGGAAGACCTCAAGGGCACCGTTACGAACATCCTTTCACCCGGTTCTGCAATCTTTCATTTCCAAGTACTGAACAATCGTTAAAATGAAATAAGTAAATTTTAAGATGTTTTTCGAGTTGTTTTATGTATAACAAAGGTAAAGTTAAAAATAGATCAATGAGAGCTCCACAGCAGAAAGGAAAACGTTCAATATAAAGAGTTTTTCACATTTAGAAAAAACTGATATAGTTTTGTTCAACTTTTAACTATAGGCCATTTTAATATTTCATAAATATTTTCTAATTTAAAGCGTTTTTATTTATACGTTTATAAAAATTCACAGTATCAATAAACTTTTTATTTTTCTACATTTGCAATAAACTTTATTAAATAATTTCGATTGCAAACATTCCTGCCACCTCCCTACAGCCATACTTCTTGCTTCACCGTCCACGGAAGACATACAAAGCACGTGTATTTTAGTATATCCAGTAAAAATATACTTAATTAAAAATAAAAGAAGAATACAGTCGTGGGACTGTCGAGAGAAGTGAACACTGTCATGAATATAAATCGTTGGTTTTATTGGTTTACTGTAGTATGAAATTTGATCATTATATTTATCTTGTCCTATTTAAATTTGAAATTTAAAAAAATAACAAACATGTATGTCTATTTTATTATTTTTTAAATTTGAATTTTAAATGGGACAAGATAAAAATAATGATAGAATAACGGATTACCAACGATTTATATTCATGACAGTTTTCACTTCTACATGGAACCAACACCGGTGTCTTGAAAATCTTCGAGAATAGCTTACTTTATTATAATTCTTTGAAGTTAGGGCAAAAGGGCTTAAGTCAGAGATTGTTAACTTTATTGTACGAATAATAATTGTTTGAAACAGCTCAGGAAAAAGACACTTCGTGCTGCCGTTGCAGTTGCCTGCTTACTGGAGGGGGAAATTAAGTATGGAGGCTCTTAAATTTGAGTCCTTCTTTGCTCCAGCTTGCTGTAACACAGTTGTTGAAGCAGTTTTGTTTATCAGGACATCTTCAGCAGTGTGTTCAAAATATAAACACAGTTACTTTTGAAAAGCAGTAAAAAAGTACCTCTATCGTGGCATCATTTTAATTATGATCAACTAAAAATGTTTTCACGTAGTTTTGTCTCTGTATGCCCTTTGATTTTACATGTCCCCATTTGAAAATTTTGACTACCCCAAAAATTGCCCATTTTGAGATAGGGACAAAATTCAAAACTATTATACAAGAACAGGATCCTACTAAGAAGAGATCAGGGAAAGTCAGAAGTCAGGGAACTAAAAAAATCAGGGGAAATTGTTTTATATCATTGCCCCCGATGTTGCAAAAACTGAACAGTCTCTTTGCTCCACCTTGCTGTGAAATTTTTGTTTATGAGGCCATCTACTTTATGTCAAAAAGTTAAAAAAAATCCCTCCCATGTTCCTTTTTTAAACAATATTTCAAGCCTATTTTTAAGTTATCAAATTGGGTGATTGTAAGCATTGAGATTTTAAAATGAAATGGTATCTTTATTTTATATTTTATTTTCTAGTTTGTTCTGGTAAAATCTGAAAATTTAATTTTAGGTTTGAGTGAGGCTACTGATTATAGGAGTTCTGGTATAAGTTCAGTTAAATGGACTCAGGTAATTTAAACACTGATAAGAGAATATTTTCACAATATTTAGTACTATATTCTCAGGAAATTTTTTGCGTTAATTCTCATAGTATCACCACTAAAAACTGATGCTAAAAAATGAATTTACACCTAGCACTTTTTGGAGGAGGTAAAATATACGAACACGCGATACGTGCCTTAAAGCATTGTATTTGGAAACCTAATAGAACTCCGATCCAATGCATTATTTCAATCCACTGAAAATTCGACGATAGTGGCGCGATCTATGGGGAAGCGACGAAAGCGGTGTGTAGCACCAATGCTTTGAATGATTTCTCCCCAGCGCTACCATGCGGCGCGATCATGCAATATTTTCCTGACAACCTTTTTTCGCCATACTGCCACATGCATAATCTATTTTATTATTCATGATCTATGCTTAAAGTAAGACGCTTTGTGTTTTTGATTTTGTCGATGATTTCTACTTCATTGTTTTACATACTAATATAAAACCTAAGTTTAATGTAACAGCTGGTCGTAAAAGAAGACGAAATAAAAAAGGTAGTGGTAAATTCAAAGGTTTAAACTCAATAGCTGTTTGGACTTATTCGCGTCACGCTACCGATGAAATGAACATTGCACTTCCAGTTTTGTAAGTCGTGTTAAATTAGTGTACTCGGTGATTCCTCTAAAGTGTAGATAGTGCTTTCTCATTTGTTTTAATGTCTAAATTTGCTTTTTTGGTTGATATGGTAATGAATCTAAATGCATTAAAGAAACGTGTGTTTGTTCAGAATGGGCCTAACCTAAAATTATGTTGTTAAACTTGTAATACAAACTAGATGTTTAACTTTAATATTCAACAACAGATATTACAATTGTTTGAAGTTAGGGCAAATGGGCTTTAGTCAGAAATTGTTAACGATACAGTAGAAGTACTCAAAGTATTGACAAACTCATTGCTTGCAATGCAGTATATATTATACGCGAGAAGAAAAGGGGCTAGATAGGCAATTTGGTACCAAGTAACTCAAGTGTTGTTTTGGTCTCAGTTTTTATAGCCGAGTGGATAGCGTGGGATCTTACTGATCACAAGATACCAAGATACCTCGTCTAGACCTGGTAACTTTTCATATCTGTGGTTTGAGGCTAGGAGGGCGGAATTAAAGCAAACGGTGGTTGGCTCGCTTCCAAGCTGACGGAACCTGGTCAGCTTAGTTACCTGGTCTCCGGATTAGGATGTTTTGCATAATTTTAATAAGATATTTATGCATATATGTATACATATTTATTATATATATTTTAAAAATCCTCGAAAATTTTGTTTTTGTTTTAACTTTCACTTTTTTACTATTGAAGTTTGACTGCGTAACCAATGAAATCTCAAACAATATATATATTATTCGTACAATAAAGTTAACAATTTCTGACTTAATCCCTTTTGCCCTGACTTCAAACAATTGTAATATCTGTTGTTGAATATTAAAGTTAAACATCTAGTTTGTATTAAAAGTTTAACAACATAATTTTAGGTTAGGCCTATATACTGAACAAACACACGTTTCTTTAATGCATTTAGATTCATTACCATATCAACCAAAAAAGCAAATTTAGACATTAAAACAAATGAGAAAGCACTATCTACACTTTAGAGGAATCACCGAGTACACTAATTTAACACGACTTACAAAACTGGAAGTGCAATGTTCATTTCATAGTTTACGTGACGCGAATAAATCCAAACAGCTATTGAGTTTAAACCTTTGAATTTACCACTGCCTTTTTTATTTCGTCTTCTTTTACGACCAGCTGTTACATTAAACTTAGGTTTTATATTAGTATGTAAAACAATGCAGTAGAAATCATCGACGAAATCAAAAACACAAAGCGTCTTACTTTAAGGCACGTATCGCGTGTTCGTATATTTTACCTCCTCCAAAAAGTGTTCCGTGCGCCTAAATAAGTTTTCATGAGAAAAACATTGTTTGCCAAGTGCTAGGTGTAAATTCATTTTTTAGCATCAGTTTTTAGTGGTGATACTATGAAAATCAACGCGAACAATTTTCTGAGAATATAGTACTAAATATTGTGAAAATATTCACTTATCAGTGTTTAAATTTCCTGAATCCATTAAACTGAACTTGTACCAGAATTCCTATAGTCGGCAACCTCACTCAATCAAAAAAATAAACTACCTCAGATTTTACCAGCACAAACTAGGCTCACTTGAATATAAAATAAAGATTACTATAAGTACCATTGCATTTTAAAATCTCAAAGCTCAGAATCACTTTGGTAATTTAAAAACAGGCTTTAAATATTGTTTAGAAAAGGAACATGGGAGGTATTTGTTAGTACTTTTCGACAAAAAAAAAAAAAAAAAAAAAAAAAAAAAAAAAAAAAAAAAAAAAAA
>JAGFPH010005257.1:49105-72012 GCA_018207615.1 Philaenus spumarius
GGACTTTTAAGACACGTGGTATAATGTAATAAAGGTTAAAAAGCACCAGCATAAATTAGGCTACTCCTAAATACAAAACTAATTTACAAATTTGTTCAAAGTATGAATTCAGCTATTAATGTAAATATTAGAGAAAAGAGACAGCTTAAAACATCATTGAAAAGTTTGAATTAGCTCAGCAACGTATTTTAGATGGATGAATAGCATTGGTTTAATTATTTATATAGGCATATACAGGGACGTTGCTCCAACAAATTAAGGGGGGGGGGGGGGGTCAAATCTAAAATGTTGAACATTTTGACCATATTTCCCAACTTTTGTGTAGAGGTTCCAAACCCGCAAAAGGGGGCTCTGGGTTTGTTGTATGGAATACATCCAAGTAAGATGGGGCCCTGAATTTTTTTGCAAAAATTACTTCTCTAAGTAGGGGCTTTAACACTATAGGTGCTATATTGAGTATTTTAAGAATTTTTAATACTTCACAAGAATTTTAACACTTTTATCACATAATTGAAAAACCTTTCCCGTATTTTCTTTTCGCCAATATTTAGCGCAAAGTTAAAAATTTCCCCATTTTGAGAAAAAACCCAATGAGGCAACACTGGTCTGGCGGCCTGGAGCAGTGCATCCGGCATGTCAATGACAGTCAGTGTTGCCACAATAACAAGAGTTTTAACTAGATTTCCCAGAAAATCATTTAAAAGAAGACAAGGTATTTATTTGGTATAGAATTATTTGGATTTGCCCTACATTTTTGTATTTGAAATTATAACTTGCCTGTTATTTGTGAATGTTGGTAATTCAAAAAAAAAAAAAAATTCGAAACCCAATCGCAATGTTGGAGTTTTTGAGGGGTTTTTTTCTGCAATTTAATCCAAAAATCAAAATTCCAACTTTTTTTCAAAATCCCAAATTTTCAACTTTTTCAATTTTAAGATTATTGGGGGGAAGGGGAAGGGGGCACGCCATTCCTTGCTCCCCCATAGCGACGTCTCTGGGCATATACCTTATTTTAAATTATTTGTAAATTTATGTATTTTTCCCACCATCTTGAGGCCATGTACTATATATACAGGGTGATACAAAAGTTCCGCAACCCTTTCGTAATTTTAAACCTGTTACACGGATTAACTCCAAACTTCCAGGAAGTTATAGTGGGCAAATTCTGCACCTTTTAAGGGTATGAATGAATTTGACCCTTATTCGGTTAAGGCTCGGCTGATTCAGCCACCATCTTGATTTCAACTCCTATAAGAGCAAAGTTAAACTGGAGTAATAATGATCACACAATTATTCTGAATGTGTAATTTTAAAGGTTAGGACAGACCGAATGTGGAAGTCTTTTAGTTTTAAAAATTTGTTTTTAACTAAATTTTTTCTTTGGTTTAACTCAAAATCAAAGTTTACGATTAGATTTTTTTCTTAATTCAATAATGCAAATATAAAAAATGTAAAAAGATCACCACATTCGCAGTTTAATTCCCTTTCAAATAAAAGTAATTACAATGATTTTGTATAATTTATGACGAAATATCCACGGTATTGTGGAAGCATGTTCGCGCCGAAATTGTGCCCCTACTCGACTGTTTAGCCTGCACTCTGGTGGTGTTCACATCAACTTTTTGCTAGCGGAGGAATATTAGAAAAATAATACATCCGTTTATGTTCAATGTGTGAGAGGAAGCTGTGTTTAATAACACATACTTCCATACATTGTCAGGCATGCTCATTTTATTAACCACTTGGAGTGCTGCGGTCAACTCAGAAATATGTATTCACTCCTGCCGAGCCATAAAGGGGGTTGCAAGTCAAACATTTTAAATAGTAACCCTTATTGTGTGATACCTCATTTTTAAGCCCTTGTTGAGACGATACAATTTATTTATTTATTTGATTTATTTATTTATTTTATTTATCCACATATGTACATGATATGTTTTTAATTAATAGTCTAAATTTACATGGATTATCTAGTCACCTAAATTGGCGGAAAGTAAACCCCTCTCCGATACCCCAATCCAAAATAGCGGAGCCAAGAAGTTCAGATTTTTGTATTCTATTCTGCGTATTGTATTCGATATACAATTAGATGTGTATTCATTTTAAGATACAGGAACATTGCACATTTTTTGAAATCTACATTAATTATGATTTAGAAAAAATTAACTCCCAAGAATGATTATCATTTTCTTATTCGGTTAAGGGGTGCGGGGTTGCAAGTCAAACATTTAAAATAGTAACCCTTATTTTGTGATTCTTCATTTTAAAGCCCTTGTTGAGACGAAAAAATTGGTGTAAACCCCTCTCCGATACCCCAATCCAAAATGGCGTAGCCAAAAATTTCAAATGTAGAAAAAAGGAAACGTCTTACATACAGAATATAATTTTATCATTTCAGTATTATTTAGTAGAAATTCGCTTCTGTCACACGTCTCGATATAATTTTTAAAGTTATGTATTTCATGTATTCAACATACATTTCAAGTTATGTACTGTAATTGAGTTTTTAGCCTAAATTCGTGTATAAAGAAATTTGATTATATTTTACAATATATTATAGTTTCATATACAAAGCCTTTTATGGATACAGAACTTTCAAGACTTATTTTTATTCGATAGAAACTCTTAGGCTATTTAAAATAATAACATTTTAATTTCTTTGTATTTACAAGTTTTACTTAATTTGATTGTTTTATTTGACTGTTGTACGAAGAAAAATGTTTAATAAAAACACACAGAAAGAATGTAATGGAAGGATCCAAGTCTAAAGGTTTAATTAATCTAATAATCCGAACTTTACCTAATTTTAAAAATTATGATTTATTATATTGAAATACTACAGACAACTTCAGAGGAGATCCTTGTGATGATTCTCTCTGCGCGCGCCAAAACCGTTAAAAAGTTCTGGGTTTACACTACAATGTCTAGATCAGTTTATGTACTATCAGCCACTGCCATATGTTTCCAAAGGCCAGCTGTTTAGAATTAACCTTCCTCTAACCACAACAATCAGGTCCGCTGATGTCATTGTACATCTTGGAATTGCATTTCGTCACACTTTTCTCTCTAAGATATTGGCGGACTTACTTGAATATAACGACAACCTAAAAACTAGAAATAAAAGTTGTTTCAAAGCACGAAGACGGCTATTAATGGAAATTCCATTGAGAAATAATGGCCTATATTCAGAGCTATTAAAGTAAACAGCTGATTACTGAACATCTTCAACAGCTGGTCTGTGTACTTTGAGTTGTTGCTGTTGTCGAATAAAAATAACAACCGTCAAATGTATAAACGATACGTTGTGAGAGTTAACGGAAAGTCGCTCGCATTTATCTCAATCACGTAGATAGGTGATCGCGCAAACTGCAATCGTCTGTAGAAGGGAATTAAATTCGTTATTTGGCCCGCTTTCTTCTTCAACAATGTTCTCGATACGTACAAGTGAAGTGATAGAGGTTGGAAAGTTAAAGAAAGTCACAAGACCGGATCCAGTCACGATCCAACTACCTGCAACTGTGCCTCCGCAGGATTCAGACCTGTCAATAAATGCCGTCTGTACATTTTATAAGCGAACACGCGTATACTTTGTAGCGATAGTGATGAAACTGTTTAGAATACATTGGGTAGCACGGCAGCACAACATTTTTAGCTAGCAGTTTACAACTTCTCAATCGTGGGGTTTTGCCTCTCTTAAGATGTTTGTTTCTTACGATTTAACTACTTATCTAATTAGGATGTGTCTTTTACTGATTTGTTCACCATTTTCGGACAAATAACATGGATTACACTTTTTTTTAATCAGGCTGAGCAGTGTGATGCTTAGACAGGCTAAACTGTTAAAGATAAGTCAAAACAGTAACCAAAAGCAATGAAAAAATCCAAGAAAAGTCAGTGAGAGCATATGTAAACTACGGTACTTTTCCTCCAGAAACAGTATACAGAGTGTTCATAAAGTCACGTTAGCGCCCTTCATTATTTTACTTCGACTCGCATTAAAATTTCGAAGTAGGCCTATTGAAATCTTGCGAAAAGTCTAAAAAATTTACCCACACTTTTTATGACTTTTTTCTGCGTTTTCCACGTCTCTGATCACGATAAAGCAATACGAAATGTTGAGTAAAAAAACAATAGTTTTTTCGCTCGGCCATGGTACCTAACTTCTCGGAACTCAACCCACCCTCCCTACCCACTCGCAGGGCCTGCCGGTGGCAAACAATGACTCACCTAGTGGAGGGAGAGTTGAGTTCCGAGAAGTCAGGTATCACGGCCGAGCGGAAAGACTATAAAAGATATTTTATTTGCATAGGCCTATGTGACTATCTATGATTTTTGGGTGCTGTGGGGCTGAAGGCAGTTAACAATTTCAAAGTATAGATAGGTCATGTAATACACCATTGTAAAGCTTATTAAAAGAGAAACAAAATTGGCGCAAACTAGAGCTTAGTTGCTTTGTTTCAAAGTAATGGAATTACATTTAATTGTTAAATGTTTTCAATCTAATATTAAACCTTATTTGTATGTTTTTCTATGTCAGTTTATATTTAATATTTAGGGTAAACTTAGAATGCGTAAACACATTTAAATAAAAAAATTGGGTCTGCGTCGGACCAGACGGTGGAAGTTATACTTCTTTGGCCATTCGTATATTCGTATACTTTCCTATAATTAAAAAAAAACTCCCATCCGGGGATCGAACCACGGATTCTAGCGTGGAAGTCGAGTGCGTTAACCACTCACCCACCGAGACTCTTGAGGTATCTCTTGTAGAAAAAAGGTATAAAAAGGCACTTTCCGGATTTTACTCCTAACGCGTGACGCGATTTCTCGACCGACACCCCATCCCGATAACAACGGGCGCAAAGAAGTATAACTTCAAAAATGTGTTTTCAATTTGTTACAAACAAACTTTTGACTGTTAAAATACTATTTTATTATTAGTATTTTATTATTATTATTTTATTATTATTATTATTTTATTTTATTTTATTATTATTATTTTATTTTTTTATTTGTTATTTTTGGTTATTAGTTTGTTATTTCGTCAATGTTTGTATAACTTAATTCAAATACAGTTTTTATTTTTGTAAAAAGTGTTTAATTTAATCTCAACAACTTAGATATAATATGTAGATACACACCCTACTTACATCCAAGTGCCTCTGTCCTAATAAATTGTAATTTCTGTGAACATAACAGAGTACACAATAATCTGTTTGCATTGGCTTCGCCGCGGGGGGTTGGTGAACGAAGCGAGCAGGGACGGGAGCCTCTATTCCAAATATGAACTTAAACTCTTGTATACAGTATTCCCAAAGTTATGTTTTCTAATGAAAGCACTAAAATATTTTACTAAACACATTTTGCTTTTGTTGAATCCGAAAATGCATGCGTGCTAAGTTGTTTAATGACATTCTGGAAATTTTAAATATTTAAACATTTTGATTTGGTCCCTACACGGTAACGTTTTAAATTATTTATGTTTTAGCATACGTAAGATTGTACAGATAGCGCCAATTAGGATGGAGCGCGAAGAGGGGATGTGCAAGTCTCCCACCACATTTCCCCTCTCGCGGCGGAGTACAGTCAGAGCCGCCTGCCCTACCTAATTCATGTCTGCTATGTAGTCGTGTTGATTGTATATCAACACTTTTTGGTGGTGACTGTACTGAAGACTCACAGTCGAGTAGGAGATGGTAAGACGTTATAGCGCATGCTCAAGTAACGCTTCACGCTGCTTGGCACTATCTGTAATCCATTTTTAGTTTTTCAAAATTTGCTTTGCCCTTCGTAGAGTATAGTCAACATCTGTAAGGTTGTTTAGAAGCTGCGTTGCAACATATAATAGCCATATTCAGTATGTTTTCCCAGCAAAGAAGTCAAATGCACATCTCTGTAAGTAAAACGAAATGTAAAGAATCGGCAGGAGTGACAAATATTTCTGAGTTGACCGCAACTCTCCAAGTGACAGAGCATTTTATTAGTTTTTGATTCTCCCGCTGGCAAATATAGGGCAGTTTCATAAAGGCGGAAATAAAGGGTTACAGACGTAACCCTGACTGTAAACGTACTGAAATGTGCATGCGTGACAATGTATGGTAGAATGTGTTATTAAACACAGCTTTCTCTCACACATTAAACATTAACGGATATATTATTTTTCTAGTATTCTTCCGCGAGCAACAAATTGATGTGATAACCACCAGAGTGCAGGCTAAACACTCGAGTAGGAACACAAATTCGCCGCAATCATGTGGCTTCCACAATAACGTGGATTTTTTCGTCGTTATTGAAATGATTTTTACTTGAAAGATAATTAAACTGTGAAAGTGGTGTTCTTTTTTTTATATATTTTTGTATTATTGAATAACAACAAAAATAGCAAACTTTGATTTTTTAAAGTCAAAGAAAAAATTTTAAAAACTAAAAGATATTCACATTCGGACTGTCATGACCTTTAAAATGACACATTCAAAACAATATCATTATTACTACAGTTATCTTATTACCGGTTAAACATTGCTCTTATGGGAGTTGAAATTCAAGATGGTGGGTGGGTCTGCCGAGCCTTAAAAGAGTACCAGGCAAAAATAAAACTCCTAGAACCTTAATTTCAATTTCGAATGAATTTAAATTCAATGCAGCAATTCGACCTACGCTCCATTCACGTCAAACGTTCGAGAAATCTTACGTTATATTCTGATTCATATCCGTTACCAAGTTCTGACCTGGCCTGGATTATTACGCCCATTGTACGGCTCGGCTTGCCGGCTCGCCTCTGTCATTGCGCAATTTTAAGTTGCGTGAATACCCACTCTGACATAATGCCGGGTATTGTCAGGGTATTTACATACTGCGCCCAATCTGTTACATTAGATTTAATCAAAATTTGAGCAACACCAAGGTATGTTGGGTCAGAATCTACTTATATAAAGCTAGACGGTAACACCGATTCACTGACATTAATTATGAGGCACTTCCCGTAATCGTACCCATACCTCGACCTCATACTTGAATTAAAGCTCTCGACGAGAAACTTTCAGAAAAATTGCTAAAAGTTAATTTTGAAAGCACCTTTTGGGCGGGAAATGTTTTTTAATTTATCCATTTGATCGCGTTTTGTAAGAAAACGGTAAGAGATAGAAAAAAATGTTAAATGCAAAAGTTGTAGAAAATTTAATTTCAAACTAACGATTTTCCATCAGATTTAAGATCCAATCATCCGTTTAGCCGCTATTCACCCGAGGAAGAGCTCCGGCACACAATCCTTCAAATTTCCCATGTTAATCTTATGGAGATAATGTTTAATTAGTTTGAGTCAGCTGCCAAATAAAACAGCAGATTTATGCTCGGTCACCTATGTACAAACGAGCCAAAGATTAACGAGATTCTTTAGCGAATTTTCCAACTGCGAGCGAAGCGAAGAAGCCATCTGAGGCAGAAGGTCGAGGCGGGGTTGGGACGCGAAGCGTCCAGTGGCAGAGCCCCTAATTTATCTATATAGGGCTAATTGTAACAAAAACATTTTTGTCGCAAGAAAACAACTTTGGGGAATTTATTTAAAGCACCGGGAAGAACTATGAACATTGAGAAGTTTGAAATCAAAGGAAAGAACACTTTTTACGAAAGTCTTAACTTGACAGACGATGATTGGCGAAGAACTTTTGTTATAAGGAGATAAAAAATATCCAACTATTCCCAAGTGATTTTTTAAAGCTGTTTTACTGGGTAAAACAATTCTAGTTTCTCCGATTAAGACAATTTAAGAGTAATTTTCCCTAGGTAGACATACTCAAATTAGATTTTTCCTGAGGATGACATTTTAAGAGTAATTTTTCCCTAGGGAAACATTTTTCAAATTAGATTTTTCCTGAGGACGACATTTTCCCACTGGTTTTTTCCGAGCAAATACATTTTCCAGAAGGTAATTTCCTGAAAAAGGCATTATTCAAACGTAGTTTTCAGTAGAAAGGTTGTTCCCGAAAGAAATCTTTTTGTATAGGGTTATTACGAAAACATCTAACCAGAAAAAGACGGAAGTTAGATTTTCAAACGGAGTTATCAAGAGAAATGTACTTCCTGAGAAAAGAACTTTTGTATCGTACTGTTTTTTTATGAAGACGTTCAACTAGAAGAATTTTTCCCAAATTAAGACATGTTTAGAGAGAATTTTCAGGAGGAAGACAACTTTCCTATAGAGAGGTGTTAGAAACTCATGTTCCAGTTGAAGTGTTTCGTGAAAAAATACATTATACTACGGGTAGTTTTTCCCGGAGGGTGTTTTCCTGGTGAGAGATTTACCCAAACGAAGACATTTTCCCGTAGGAGTTTTCTTAGAGAAAGACGTTTTACAAGGAACACGTTTTTAAAAGGAAACTTATGAGAATAGAAACCTTACTTATAATCGGAGGGCTTACCTTCGGTTTACTAAAATTCATCCAACTGTATACTACCGCTGTAAAAACAAATATCCGTGTGCTAGCCAAAGCAACTGTTGTAATCGACGTATTCTATGCTACTTCAATAAGAGAATTTCTTCATTAATAAGGAAGCATTGTTGGTAAAACTTAATCGTGTTGGGAGAGTCTCAGACAGGTTAATTGAGGTTTTCTGAGCACTCTGCGCCGGTTGAAGTGAATTTCTCCAGGGAACTCACGGAGTGCGTGACTCAATTAGGCCGACTGGGTCATAAGGACTTGGTAATATTGCTATTAGTGTGGGAGGACAGTACCACTTTCTGCAGACCAAAGAACGGATTTCTATTCAAATAATGCACTCGGGGGTTGAATACAATTTTCTAGAAGTATTGTTTGGAGTTGATAATGTAAGGAAAGTTACAGATTGTGTATTGAACCGGTAGTAATTATTATAACCAAGCATTTAAAGTGAGTATTAGACACGTATATGGTCCCATTTGATTTAACATATTTTACAATCGTGTCTATGTTAGTTGGTCGTAGGTACACAATGAGGGAAAGGTGTTACTTTAACTAACGTCGTGAGTCATTGTAAACGACCTGTTATTGTAAAAGTGAAAATGTTCTTTAACAATCTATCATTTCTGTACCTCTTACGGCTAATATATCGGCTCAGGAGTGATAAAAAACAGTCAAAAAGAGCACGTGAACAAATTTAACGGGTTTATCCCAGTAAACTTTTTTTCAGAAAATCGGTCAAATGCGGTATTCTAGCCATATAGCCCAGGCAGCAGGGAGTTAAAAATGAAGTTACCTGGAAAAATGCGGGAGAGATGAAATTTGGTAATATAGTACATTTTGACATGCTATAAAACATACTAAGTTTGAGACACCCACTACTTTGAGCTTACGCTGCCATCTTGGAAAATGGTGGCAAAATAACCGGTTTTTTTTTCAAATAACTTCAGTTGGGTGCGTCCTAGATAAAAAAAAGTTTCGTATGAAAATTATAGAGAATTTAATTCTCTAAAACTTTTGTTCCAAAAAAAATTTTCTGTGAAAAAAACAGTTTTTGAGTTAAGTGTCATCTTGTGTTTTGTATTTATAAAAACTGCACGAATGCGCTATTATCAATGAATTATTTATTATAATTTTTATTATATTATTACTATTATTTGTTTTGTAATACAAATAATAGTAATAATTATTATTATTTTTCATTGTACACGTTTCGAAAAATTATAATTATAAAATTAATAATTGACGCGCCTTAACACTTAACAGGTCTTTTTTGGCACCCTTGCACTTTGGAACGGCTGCATTCTTATACAAGAAATTCGGGTCAAGACAGCTGTTGGACGTTTTATCCTCCCTTGGAAACTAGTACAAGAGAGGATAAAATAATAGCACAAATAATAGCAATAATATAATCAATAATTACTATTATTAAAATAAGCTTTACTTAAATTATTATAAAAAAAAAACAAGTGTGTACGCAATTGTAAGAATGTAAATTAACATAAATATTTTATTTAGAAATAACTATTTTTTTTAACATTTATAACAATAATAATACATCAAATTTATAAAAATTCAATTTTAGGTGATAATGCAGATAATTTAAGCAGTTTTTACAAATAAAACTATAGTAAAAAAACGCCCCACTAACTTCACCTCAGAGGTGGTGTGGAAGCTAGCACAATAAAAAATAATAATTATTATTATTATTAACAAACAAATAATAGCGATAATAGTTCAATAATATAATACAAATTTAATTATAATAAATAATTTATCAATTTCAGGTGATAATAGCGTATTCATGCAGTTTTTACAAATACACAACACAAGATAGCACTCAACTCAAAAACTGCCTGAATTAAGTACATCTTATTCAGGTTTTGTACCGCTATAGACCAGGTAAAAGTACCTGTTAATATATCGGCTAATCCGTTAAAGATAAACTAAAACAGTAACCGAAAGGAAGGTTGGCAATAAACTGATCAACAAAACAGTAAAAAAAAGCGCGTGACCATCTTTTACGTTATTATCAAAGTAACCTTTTTTCAGAAAATCAGTTAAATGCAGTATTTTAGCCATACGCAATGTAACATTTTATGCTTGTTAATATAGTGTGCAGTAGCACGCGAACTCGAGATGAGTGAGCCTTGAGAGTGCTGCTGTTGCATTAATAAGATGCTCGAGCGAGACTAAAATGTCTTTTGTAAGCATTTACATTTTTACTAACACCGGCTTTATTAGCGAATTTCTTTAGGAAAGATGAGCTATTGCAGTGACCCTTATGGTGATACCTAAGGTCAGGGAGCAGTAAATGAGCACCAATCATGGTCCCCAGAATGCGTTTGGGGTGTCATTAAAAATTATATGTGTTCGCACTCTATCAGCCCCATTTTAAGTCCGATTTTTTCCAAATTTGGTACACATGTTTGTTGTCTACATTGCTTAGACGAGTTCGTTAGTCAACGAAATCCAACAACGGGAAGCACGTTTTATAACAGGAAATAAATAATGTTTGAGATTTTTCGTACAAGAGTGGAACATTTTTGCAGTGTTATCTAACAAAATAAATGTAGAACATTATTCTGAACATTTCGTTTTTTACACGACCTTATAGCTCGCTTGGTTCCCCCAAAATCGATCAGAACGTAAAATACCACAAATGTACCCGGTTGAAATCCACGTGGGGGGGTTTTACCGTGGAGCATCTTCCGATCCGAGGCCAAACGCCCAAGTTTGTACGCTGCGAGCGAAGCGAAACAGTCAATAATTCGAGGCCTCAAGGATGAGTGGAAGGAAGCAGCACGTGACACTGGGCTGGAGTTTTAGTTACAAACAAATTTTCAATATATTTCGTACACAAGGCAGCCGTTCAGCGCCTTCGTGAATAGAACAATTTTCCAAATAGTAGGTTGAAACCCTAAAACTTAATTTTGTAAATACGCTGTTCAGCTGCGTGGTTAAATTGTTTTTTATTTTCGCCAAATCCATATAACAGTTCATTTTGTATCTACAAAAGTCGTCCCAACATTGTCTTTGCTTTCAATTAAATCAACTAGAAATCATGTTTTTCATCTTGTTTATCAGAAAAAGTATCAAACAAATACGAAATAGTATGTACTATACTAAACTTCTTGATCAGCTGATCGTTAACAGATGTTTTTTACATTAATCTATCCACGTAATATTATATAAGAATCTTTGCCCTGACTGTGACTGATTGGCTGACATAGAATCAACGTGGGGCAAAAACTACTTAAGGTACAAATACGAAAATGTATGAGGTCATGGTCGCACACAAAGAAAGGATTTTGCAAAATTTTCATTTTAAAGTGTAATAAACGGTACCAGGAACTGGCACATACTTTCTCACAAACACATTTAAATTACTAAACAGATTCACTGTGACTTGAAGGGTGGGATAGGAGAGTTTTTTTTTATTAAAGTTGGAGATTAACTAATAAATATTATTACTATTATCTATAGAGAAAACTATTCGATAGATTTCAAACAAATTTGCACCAAACACGTCAATTAGGTCTTTATAGATGCACGTAAAAAGGCTTTGAAAAATTTTGAAAAACAACCCCTTTTATGGCCAAAAGACCCCAAAAAATCAGTTATTATTATTATTATTAGCTAAACGAGAATTTTTAGAAAGATGCGGGTTTTTATATATGGTAGGGCATATTAAAGGCTACAAATAAGCCAAATTTTATCAAAATCGTTAGAGCCGTTTTTTTATAAAAAAATAATAACTGATTTTTTGGGGGTCTTTGGCCAAAAAGGGGGTTGTTTTTCACAAATTTTTCAAAACCCTTTTTCGTGCATCTATACAGGCGTACTGGACATGTCTGGTGCAAATTTAGTTGAAATCGATCGAATAGTTTTCTCTCTAGCTTTGTATACATACAGACATACAGACAGACATTTTGTAAAAACCACTTTTTTGGACTCAGGGGGTCCCAAAACGGATATTTCCACAAAAATCTCAAAATCGATTTTTTTTGCGATCACTATACTTTCTCTATACTACAGTGAGAAAGTAAAAAGAGTAAAAGTTTATATAAAACTAAGTGTTTGGATCAAAAGCTTAGCAACATATTTTTGTTTACATTCATTACCTTAGCAAATTATTTAGAATCAGAGTATTATTCTTCCCAACCAACAGCTTTTTTTTAGGTTAGAATAACAAACTACAAGCAAACACAAACAAAAATCTACGAAAAGTGCTTACTTTATAATAATTAAATTCAAACATCTGTTGGTCTTATTAAAAACCAAACATATTTTTCAGTTAGGCCTACAATGAACCAAACACGTTTGTATGCAACCAACTTGGCAAATTTAGAATCAGGTATTTAATCTTAACTAGTATTACTTTCTCACTATACTATAGTACAGAGAAAGTACAGTGATCGCAAAAAAATCTATGTTGAGTTTTGAGGAAATATCAGTTTAACTAGTATTACTTTCTCACTATACTATAGTATATAGAAAGTACAGTGATCGCAAAAAAACTGATGTTGAGATTTTTGTGGAAATATCCGTTTTGGAACACCCTGAGTCCAAAAAAGTGGTTTTTACAAAATATCTGTCTGTATGTATGTCTGAATGTAAACAAAGCTAGAGCGAAAACTATTCGATCGATTTCAAACAAATTTGCACCAAACATGTCAAGTAGGCCTGTATAGATGTACGTAAAACAGTTTTGAAAAATTTTGGAAAAAAATCCTAAAAAGTCAGTTATTATTTTTTTATAAAAAAAAACGGCTCTAACGATTTTGATAAAATTTGGCTTATTTGTAGCCTTTAATGTACCCTAGTACATGCAAAAAACTGCATCTTTCTAAAAATTCTCGTTTAGCTAATAATAATAATAATAACTGATTTTTGGGGTTTATTAGCCATAAAGTGGGTTGTTTTTCAACATTTTTCAAAACCTTTTTTTGGTGCATCTATTCAGCCCTAATTGACGTGTATGGTGAAAATTTGTTCGAAATCGATCGATAAGTTTTCTCTCTAGATAATAAAAATAATATTTATTAGTTAATCTCCTACTTTAATAAATCATCTCTCCTACCCCCACCTACAATTATGACTGTTTAATAATTTAAATATGTTTGTGAGAAAGTATGTGCCAGTTCCTGGTACCGTTTATTTATTTTTTTCAAATTAGGTAAAAGCAAACAAAAGGTTTACTGTATTTATAATTCAAACACATGGTGTTACATATTGTATTGTTTCCTTTTATTGGTAATATTAAAATTTGTTTGAAATGTTGATTATAGATTATTTAAATAATAATGGTGAAATTACAACTGAATTTGAGTTATTGGGGTAGGTCCTTTCAATTTCGAACTCGGTCTTACATTAGTTATGTATAAGTCACCGCTCAATCGTCATTATCGTGAAAATATCAGAGTATGCAATAATTTGTTTGCATTGGAGAGCGAAGTGAGCAGAGGCGGAGCCCCTAGTAAATAATAATACTGTATGAATGTTTGACCGGGGACCGCGAGAGACGTAAAACCCCTCCAAATACGGACAATCAGTTTCCTTATTCAGGGTACCTTAGTGAGAATAACGTGAGCCTAAGATAATGTTAGAAAGATGCTACAACTATTAACAAACAGTGGTTCAATTTATGAAACAATAATTGAGAAATAAGGTATTTCCTAATTTTAAAAACGAAGAAAATAAATTATAGGTTTCCAAAGAAATTTACGCAATGTGGTTAGGTTTCAAATTATTTTTATTAGATGTAAATCCAGAAGGCGGAGGTACAGCCTGCGTTTTAATATTATTTCGAACTGCCCATTAACTTTCAGACAAAAAGTAGACTGTGGGGCGATAAAATGTTAACACGACAGTAATCCTGATTTGATGCCTTCGTTTGGCTGTAAAAAAGCTATAAAGCAGTGGACCAGCCTGTCCTTGAACGACGAATACGCGTTCCTGTTCTGAATTCAAAACATTTGCAGTGTTGCCAACGTAAAAATTACGTTGGAAAGGGTTTGAAATCGATATTGTGAGATTTGGGTTATTTAAATCAGAAAATGTTTTTGCACGAATGGTACGTTGTAGCAGAAAAGGTAATTTAAGGTGTTTCTCTAGAAACGATACGGGTCCAAAATTGATCCACGAATTGCGTTAACTGACGTAGTGTATCTGCACATATTAAAAACGTAATACACAAAACAACTGTATATTGTTTACAGTGAAACCAATAAAGCGAAAAAAACGTTTTTAACTTGTAGGATTATTTTTCTTAAAAGACATAAACGGAACCCATTAAGTTCATTTTGTTCTCTGTCGCATAATGTATATTCAGAACGTATAATGATGTAGCAATGAAATTTAGTATAGTTATAAAGTTTGCTGATCGAAGCACTGATGATCGACTCCAATGATCAGTACTCAAAAAATAATCTGTTTGTGATTTACCAGTGTTTTGATTTAGGGGATAGTCAAAAGAAGACGCTCTTCACTCTGAATTCTTTGTTTTTTAATTTTGATTTTATTTATTCAGTCCACATATGACGAAGACGATTGACGGGCCACATTCACGTTCGTGAAATAAAAGATGAAAGAAAATGGAAAAAATTACAATTATCTAACTTAGTGATTCAAAAAAATGTTTCCAACTTTGAAGCAATTATTTTTGTACTTCTAAACTTTTATTTTAGGTTTTTAAAGTGTAGACCTGAGTCTTGCTGGTTATTTGAACCCTTATTCTAACTGCTGGTCAAAATACGAAATATCTTGATTTGAACATATAACATTATTTACTACCTTAGTTTCGGGGTTGTTATTAATCCTACACCTTCATTATAAAGAAAACATAATACTGAGTATAGAAGGTTCCAACGGGATTGGCGTGCAAAGCACGCAGGGGTTTCCCCTAGTATATTATATATGAGACTAACGTTAGGTTAAAATAATCGCACAATCATGAGAAAATAAACTAGGGCTGCCTCATAATTTTGCTAAACGAAATCATCGTCTAAACATTATGAATTTATATTGTTCCTATTGTATTAATCCTACTCCTTTATTACAAAGAAAACATAATATGATTATGAGTATAGAAGGTTCCAACGGGGTTGGCGTGCTGAGCACGCAAGGGTTTCCCCTAGTACATGACTAAAATTAAGAATATACATATTTTCCATTCATTAGGAGCTAGGGGGGCTTGACCCCCCCCCTGTCCATAGGTATGGCGCCCATGCTAGCTTGTATATAGATTGTATAAATACACCGAACTCAATAAATCTTGTCAAATTCTAAAGCATTTCAAGCAGAACAGACATTTGGCAGAAAATGTAAGTTTTTTACAAGAAGAACAGATATTAGACAAAAAAATTAAGTTTTTTACCATCTTAATTATACCGATACCCATTTATTGGAAAATACACTATTGCTACAATCCAACTGAGGTTGAATTGCGTAGATTCAAACCTAGTGACGGAAGGTGGATTTACCTGCGCTGTACGCCTCTGTTCCTCGCGTCTGCACTAGTCTAACTATCATTAACTCTCATAATTGGCATCTAGAATATACGGCAATTACCAAGAACATCTTCTTTAAACTTCATTTCGGTTTTGTGTATATTTATTTTTGTATTTTTATGTGTGGTTTCTTTTTCTGTTTCAGGTATGTTTGATTTAAATCAGAAACAGCTCATTTGTAAGTACTTATTATTTAGTTCATTTTCCCTACCAAACATAACCCAATCAAGGATTGTTCGACAGAATCGCCATAAGGCAATTAAAGTTAATAAATATTTAACAATCCAGGAAGGCTACAAGCATTAAAAAATGGATAACCCAAAATTATACAACCTTAATAACTACTACTTTACTTTTCTTGGCGCTATAGCGCTTGGCGGGCTTTGGCTTCATAACAACTCCTCTCCTTTCTCATCTAGATTGGACTCCCACCATCTTCCAATGCACATAATCCTCATGTCCTCCTCCCCATCCTGCATCCATCCCTTCCAAGTTCCTTTCGAGGAATATGTTTTATTCCTTGTAACATACGCTCCTCATGTCTTAACCAAGCTAGCAGACTTTAATGTTTTTTCCTTGGAGTATATCTTCAATCTCTTTCTTTATATTTTCCATTTTTATGCCTCCTTACAGAACCACACATCCTTCTCACAATTTTCCTTTCAAATACTTATTGAGGGGCATACAATTAACCTTCAAGTTTTTTGATAAAAGGGTCGATTTAAACAGTTCAACATTGGCAAAATAGGCCTTGTTCCCAGCCATAATCCTTTTATTGATCTCTATTTTTTTTGTGACCTGGTTCTTGCAGTTCAAAAGAGTACCCAGTAACTGAAGCACTTCACATTTTCAAAGGTTTCGCCTAATACTTGTACCTTCCTCGTCACAACTCCGCTATTCCAACGCTGACATATTCATGTACTTAGTTTCCTCCCTATTTATTCAAGACCCATCGTTTTGCTCTTTTCTTCCAAGATTTTAAACATTTCTCATAGAGAATCCAGATTTCTTGCCACCAATACGATACCATCAACTAAGGCACCAGCGTGCTTGTCGTCCCCCCTACGTTCAGTTCTTGTATTGCCACTTGCAGTACAAATGGCGATTTCATTGGTTCAAAACGTGCCCATACAAAAATATCTTCCGCTCGGTTAGGGTGTTTTTAAAACTTTATACTACTCTAATTTTTAAACAATTAGTCGTAGGAATAAAAAAAAAAAAACACCAAGAACAAAAAAGTCTTTCTGAACCGCTGACGTGAGTTGAGCAAATTTCCAAAATTAAGTTTATAGACCGATATTTTAGGGTTTCGACCAACAATTTGGGAAATAGGTCTATTCACGACGGTGCTGAATAGCTGCAAAATGGTTCGCACGCCATTCCGCATATTGGGAGTATCTTGAATAACACAAAGCATTGCGTGCTTCGCACGCCATTCCACATATTGGGATTGTCTTCAATACACAAAGCATTGCGTGCTTCGCACGCCATTCCACATATTGGGATTGCCTTCAATACACAAAGCATTGCGTGCTTCGCACGCCATTCCACATATTGGGATTGTCTTCAATACACAAAGCATTGCGTGATTCGCACGCCATTCCACATATTGGGATTGTCTTCAATACACAAAGCATTGCGTGCTTCGCACGCCAGCCCCACGGTAGAATCCACCACATTTTCTTTGAACCGGGTACTTCTATGGTATTTCACGTTTTGATCGATTTTGGGGGAACCAAGCGAGCTATAAGGTCGCGTAAAAAAACAAAATGTGCAGAATAACATCTTACATTTATATTTTTAGAAAAAACTCTAAAAAAAATTAATTCTCTTAGTAAAAATCCCAAAAAATAGTTACTTCCGGTCAAAAAACTTACTTCCGGTTGTTGGATTTTTTTGGCTAACGAACTCGTCCGAGCCACTTACACAACCAACACGTGTACCAAATTTGGACCAAATCGGACTTAAAATGCGACCGCTAGAGTGCGAACACATATATACATATATATATATATATATATACATATATATATATGAATTTTAATGACACCCCAAAACGTGTTCTGGGGACCATGATCGGTGCTCATTTGCTACTCCCGACCTTGGGTCTCACCATAAGGGCCACTGCAATAGCTCATTTTTCCTATGGAAATTCGCTAATAATAAACGTTTGTTCAATTGGAAAATGATTGGTGATTATGTACGGTTAATTACGATTATTTTGGATCGCTTGAATGGGAAATCCTCGAACAAGAATAGAAACTACACGATTCTGATACTACTATTCCGGAATAAAATATCTAGTGCTCTATACGAATCCACATTTTTTGGTTGCATGTCGTGTATTCTTATATCTGAAGAATATTTAATGTCTAAGACAGATTAGGTTAGATCTCATGACTCATGGAACATTAAATTTCCTTGTCTGTTTCCCAGAAGAGAATGTGAACACAATTTAGAACAAAAAGTTAAATGGCAATTACTTCCACTTACAACTTGAAAGATATCAGTAAATTCTCCTTAGGTTTACTAATGGTTTAGAGGTTACGTGAAATTGGACCTTACGGAAAATGGTGGTTAAGCATTTTTATGGCCGCATTGTAGAGGATTTGTGATTTAGGAAAGGTCAAGAAGGCTTTATACAAGCGCACAGCTTCCCATTGAATACATTAATTCATTTCTAGCCTATATTATAATCTTTGAATTTAAAAAACCTCTCGTATCTAGATAAGAACGTGTGGATAATACGGAATGTAATTAAATGTAGATAGAACAGTGCTAATGTATTTAAAATACAGTCCTTTAAATAGGGTAGAGGGGGAAATTACAATTGTTCGCTGTGTAATTTGAATACAAAAGAAGACATTTACAATTTTTTAAAGATTTGTCCAATCTTGAAAACAATTAGAAAGCAATATTTTGGAAAATTGGAGTTGAGTTGGGAGGAATTTCTTCAACATATTAAGGCTCGGCACACCCAGCCACCATTTTGAATTTCAATTCCCATAAAAGTTAACAAATGATTGGAGGGGGGAGCAAAGACATGAAAATAAATAAATATTCGCAACATTAGTAGTTGAATTCACTGATTAATTCTAATCTATATTGCCAAGCCTGTTGCACGTACTGAACAAGATATATTGATTTTTCCCCGTTAAGGGTCTGCTGTAGTGGCGGCCATCTTGGACTTTTATCCCATAAGAGCAATGTTAAATTTCAAACCATTTATTTCGTTTATTTTTTATCATAAAATTGTTTGCAAGGTCTCATTTTAAGCACAATCACAATCCGTTTTGCATTTTTATTTTTTACTTTCTCCACCCTATACGTAGTATATGGAGAAAGTATTTTTTTCGTAAAAATGTTCGAATTTGAATTTTCAGTTGAATTATCTGTTTTGGTGCTCCCAGAACCCCAAAAAATTGTTTAGTGCAATTATCTGTGTTGGTGCTCCCTGAACCCAAAAATATTTTTAGTGAAATATTTTGTTTTGGTGCTCCCTGAACCCAAAAAAGTGTTTTTAGAGTGGTGTCTGTCTGTCAGTTTGTCTGTATGTATACACGACCAGAGAAGACACTATTGGTCCTATTTTCATGAAATTTGGTATGTAGGTACTAAAACCCTAATATATCCAGGCGTTTTTTTCATTTTATGGAATTTTTAATTTTTAAGGGTAACTTACCCCTAAAAACCCATAAAAAACGACAAAAATGCAAATTTCTCAAAAACGGCTCTAACGATTTTGATCAAATTTTCAGTATTTATAGTGCTTAAGATCCCAAACAAAATGACACCACCCGCTTTTATCAAAACTTCGGCGTTTTATAATTATGGGGAAATGTTTAAAAATAAACAAGTTTGTGTTGTCAATCTAGCATCGCGGCAGCGGCCGCACGGGGTAGCACCACGGTAGCGAGCACGGCCAGTAATTCAAAGGTCGCGCGATCGAATCCCGTCTGGGACAATAATTTTTTTATACGATTGACGTAGGTAGAATATTATTTTTTTGTTTTGTTCTAAAAAGTAGTAAATAAAATGATTAAAAACAATATTATTTTGACTACAGTAAGTTGGGAGAAAGTTTGTGTCAGTTAACTGATACCGTTTATTTAAATTCTTTTGATTTGTTATGTAATTGACATTTTGTAAGTACAAAGTTTGAATTTTTTTATTAACACAATAAAAAATTAATAATGAAAAATAATTTGCAAGCCGGATCCGAAATTTTATTGGTTTGAAGTGAGTCAATGTCAAAGCGCTCACCTGCAAGAAATTGCACTGTTTGAATACGGTTTTAGAGAAGCGCTTGCGGTTCCGGTTTTCGTTTACTGGAGTAGACCCTTAAGGCTCGGCAGGAGTGAAAAAAATATTTCTGAGTTGACCGCAGCTCTCCAAGTTTCAGAGCTGTGCACTAATAGCATTGTGTTTGCTAGTTTTTCATTCTTCCGCTAGGGAGATTATATAGGGCAGATTCATAGGGCTGCTGTAAATGTACTGAAATGTGTGTTCGTGACAATGTATGGTAGTATGTGCTAAACACAGTTTTCTGTCACACATTGAACATTTACAGATATATTATATTTCTTGTATTCCTCCGCGAGCAACAAGTTGATGTGATAACCACCAGAGTGCAGACTAAACACTCGAGTTGGAACACAAATTCTGCTCGTACGTGCTTCCGTGGATGTTTTCGTCATACTTTATCCAAAATTATTGAAATTACTTTTATTTGAAAGGTAATTAGACTTCAATTGTGGTGATCTTTTTACATTTTTTATATTTGTATTATTGAATAAGAAAAAAATCGCAAACTTCGATTTCGAGTTAAGTAAAATAATAAATTTAGTTAAAAAAAACTTATTTTTTTAAATTAAATGATATACACATTCGGACTATCCTCACTTTAAAATTACTAATTCAGAATAATTTTCTGATCATTATTACTCCAGTAATCTTATTACCCGTTTAACATTGCTCTTATGGGAGTTGAAATTCTAGATGGTGGCTGGGTCTGCCAAGCCTTAATGGTGTGTTACCAAATTTGAGGTTATGATCTAAGTTACGATTAGTCGCAGTTTAATCACCACGGTGGTAGTCTATATCCTGCAACTTCCAGAGTAAAAAACGTAATTAACAATAAAAGTCCACCAAGGAACTGTCGGAAATAATAGCTTCGTGAGTATTTTAATTTCTCCGTTCGTGTTGTTTTTTTTCTTTTCTAAAATTGATTGTACAATTAAATTTCCAGAACACTCGTAACAATGTACCATCTCCAGCTGGGTCACGACTACTGGGCTTTCCTTCACGAATCATGTCTTTCCGTCGTGCATGACGTGCACCGATAAAATATTCCTCAGGTGGAAGGTCAACTATTTTGATTCCCTGCCAAAACGGCCGCACATACTCAGGAATGTAAACAGTGAAGGTGGTTCTTTATTGTTGGGCAAATGTTGCTACTGTTTGGATCTCACGCCTGATGTGATGATCGAGATTCTTAAACATGTGTCGCTAAACAGATTTTAGTACTTGTTTATTAAAATTCATTTCGAGGAACAATATCATTTAAATAATGACTAAACGAACAACAATTCGTTATATATATGTGGGTATCTTTACGGTCATTTGTGAGCTATAAACATAACTTAGTATTTCTTCTTCATCCAGTACTTCTTCATCTCTTCATGTTACTCTACCTTCGAAAATTTACTTTTTTTCTTGAGTTTTAGCTCATTTACGTCTGCAATTAAAAAAAATTCATAGTAGAGGTACTTGTTTTCAATTTTCTCCTACTATAATATGTTCTATGATTTTGTTAACTTATTCAATCCATGTTACTTTTCGCTAATATTCTGCTGAACATGTGAATTACAAATTTAAACAGTTTTAACACTAGTAACCATGAATTGATGAACCAAAAAATAGGCAAACGACCACAATTTTGTACATAGGCCTACATAATAATTAACAATCAACTCCTATAAAAGCCAGTGTACATCCGTACGCACATACGTACGTACTTATGTGAGTAACGTATAATATAACAGCTGATGTCACCCATCATCTGTAATTCTTAAACAAAACCCAGCGTAGATTATACTTTGGGGTTATGTTTACGTTCTCAATCATTATAATGTATTGTGAAGTTGATTTTTTTTTAAATATGATGAGTTATATATAACTAATGTTGGCTGTAATATGTTATAAGATTTGCTTTGAGGTTATAAACTGTATATAAATACAACCTTTTATCAACGAATAAAAAAGAATACAAATTACAAGACTACTTCGTTTATACAAATTTAAAGAAGAGATACCTATTCGTTTAACTTCGGAAACATTCGTACATCTTCGTATAACATTTGATTATCAATTGCCTCACTATAATATTAACAACTTCTAAAACATTTGATCTATCAATATGAAATAAAATGTAATTAAAAGATAATGTTTTTGTCTTTCTTTAAATATATAATAACGAATATAAATAAACAATTTTGACAAATAAGCCTACAGTTTTATAATCCTTATAATTGTACACATTTACTGAGTTAAAAATCCCCATCATCAATAGGTAGGCCTTGATAAAGTCTGTTGTTTTTAAATAGTATTTTCTAAATTATGCATTTCTGATGTGTATCTAATTAATCTGCCTTTGATTTTTCACGGGGCTTACTAGTAATATATGTTTTAATTATGCTTATTTCTTTATTTTAATTATGATGTAACTAAATGTGTTGCGTCGTAGACGCTCGGTGGCCCTGTACTATGATTTATTATGGCACTTATATATATATTATATAATGTTTGTAATTAACCTATATATACGAATATAAGATGGACCTATCATTATTTAGTTATCCCCATGTGACGTAATTACTGTGAGAAAAATTTCACGAAAATTGTATCAGTGGTTTTCCAGTTATAAACGAACAGTCAGGCACAACTGTTTAGGTCGTGAGGT
>JAGFPH010005257.1:84787-95240 GCA_018207615.1 Philaenus spumarius
ATCGATGTTGAGATTTTTGTGGAAATATCCGTTTAACTAGTATTACTCACTATACTATAGTACAGAGAAAGTACAGTGATCGCAAAAAAATCGATGTTGAGATTTTTGTGGAAATATCCGTTTAACTAGTATTACTTTCTCACTATACTATAGTACAGAGAAAGTACAGTGATCGCAAAAAAATCGATGTTGAGATTTTTGTGGAAATATCCGTTTTGGGACACCCTGAGTCCAAAAAAGTGGTTTTTACAAAATGTCTGTCTGTATGTATGTCTGAATGTATACAAAGCTAGAGCGAAAACTATTCGATCGATTTCAAACAAATTTGCACCAGACATGTCAAATAGGCCTGTATAGATGTACGAAAAAGAGTATTAAAAAATTTTGAAAAAAACCCCAAAAAATCCGTTATTATTTTTTTATAAAAAAAACATGCAAAAAACTGCATCTTTCTAAAAATTCTCGTTTAGCTAATAATAATAGATTTTTGGGGTTTTTTGGCCATAAAGGGGGTTGTTTTTCAACATGTTTTAAAACCTTTTTTTGGTGCATCTATTCAGCCCTAATTGACGTGTATGGTGAAAATTTGTTCGAAATCGATCGATAAGTTTTCTCTCTAGATAATAAAAATAATATTGATTTGTTAATTTCCACTTTAATAAATTACCTCTCCTACCCCCACCTACAATTATGACTGTTTAATAATTTAAATATGTTTGTGAGAAAGTATGTGCCAGTTCCTGGTACCGTTTATTTTTTTTTCAAATTAGGTAAAAGCAAACAAAAGGTTTACTGTATTATAATTCAAACACATGGTGTTACATATTGTATTGTTTCCTTTTATTTGTAATATTAAAATTTGTTTGAAATGTTGATTATAGATTATTTAAATAATAATGGTGAAATTACAACTGAATTCGAGTTATTGGGGTTGGTCCTTTCTATTTCGAACTCGGTCTTACATTAGTTATGTATAAGTCACCGCTCAATCGTCATTACCGTGAAAATATCAGAGTATGCAATAATCTGTTTGCATTGGTGTGTCGTCGCAGAGGCGGAGCCCCTAGTAAGTAATAATATGAACGTTTGACTAGGGACCGCGAGAGACGTGAAACTCCTCCGAATATGGACAGTAAGTTTCCTTATTCAGGGTATCTTAGTGAAAATAACGTGAGCCTAAGATAATGTTAGAAAGATGCTACAAATATTAACAAACAGTGGTTTAATTTAAGAAACAATTGAGCAATACAGTATTTCCTAATTTTAAAAACGACGAAAATAAATTATAGGTTTCCAAAGAAATTTACGCAAAGTGGTTAGGTTTCAAATTATTTTTATTAGATGTAAGTAAATCCAGAAGGCGAAGGTATAGCCCGAGTTTTAATATTATTTCGAACTGCCCATTAACTTTCAGACAAAAAGTAGACTGTGGGGCGATAAAATGTTAACACGACAGTAATCCTGATTTGATGCCTTCGTTTGGCTGTAAAAAAGCCATAAAGCAGTGGACCAGCCTGTCCTTGAACGACGAATACGCGTTCCTGTTCTGAATTCAGAACATTTACAGTGTTGCCAACGTAAAAGTTACGTTGGAAAGGTTTGAAATCGATATTGGAGATTTGGGTTGAATCAGAAAATGTTCTTGCATGAGTGGTACGTTGTAGCAGAAAAGGTAATTTAAGGTGTTTCTCTAGAAACGGTACGGGTCCAAAATTGATCCACGAATTGCGTTAACTAAAATAGTGTATCTGCACATACTAAACACGTAATACACGAAACAATTGTACATTGTTCACAGTGAAACAAATAAAGCGAAAAAAGCTTGTTTAACTTCTAGGATTATTTTTCTTAAAAGACATAAACGGAACCCATTAAGCTCATTTGTTCTTCTGTCGCATAATGTATATTCAGAACGTATAATGATGTCGCAATGAAATTTAGTATAGTTATAAAGTTTGCTGATCGAAGCTCCAATGATCAGTACTCAAAAAATAACCGACGTAAATTTTGGTAACCAAAGTTTGTTGCCAGGAAAAATAAATATTTGATGATAGTATTTGAAAGGGTTTTATTTAAAGATAGATAAAATTTTTCGATGGACCTGTAATCAAATGTATAACTTATCTTTTATCGAATTTAAAAGAAAATCTTTAGTAATTTGCAGCAAATCGTTCATGAACATTAGTCAATTCTTAAATGACAAAAGTGGACAATTATCAATGTTTATTAAAGATGTTTGTTTATAAACAGAGTAAAAACACGAGTCACTTAAAAACAGTACAATATCTGGGCGAATTTTATTATCTACTGATTACACGTTGGAGGTTTCTGCAAATTTAAGTGAAACATTAGTAAAAACGTAAGTGTATACAAGCGAAATTGGAATCGCACTCTAGCTATAGTTTGTAAGAATTGGGAAGGACTCTGAGTGATTAACATCCCTTCCACCAACGCACGCACACTCGCCAGCATTGCCGCAACAGGCCCTACCTACCTCTCGCAGGTAGTCAATGACTCACCCACTCAAGAGCATAATAAAAAATGACGACTTTGTGATTTCAAAATTTTTTCTTTTCGTTTTAGTTTTTTTATGATCTACATAAAATTCAGAGCAAATTGAGACCAAATACGATATAATTACAATGATTTTGAAGTATATAAAACTAAACTCGGTCTAACCATGAACCCGAGGATAAATTAAATAGTACTGTAAAATGTTTGGTATACTCCAAATAAAATATTGAAATTAATTAAGTGTAAAAAATGATAGGTTTCGTTATTAGTTGACTTAGATGAAACCTTGGTTACAAGGGAGTTAGAAACAATACAAACAAATATAATTCTATAAAAAAACATATAATTCTATGTTTATACAAACATCCACATTAATTTGTTGATCATTTGTAGATATAAATTGAAATTTGAATAAGAAAACAATTCATTAAATTTATAATACGTCATACAACAAAGAACAGTATTTACACGAACATGAGATTATAACAAATATTATAAGAACAGTATTTACACGAACATGAGATTATAACAAATATTATAAGAACAGTATTTAACAGCATGTAAATATGTGTAAAAAGTTTGAAAATACAATACTTTAATGAATGAGTGCTATTTGTGTATTTATAGCCGTTTATTTGTTAAAGTTGATGAAAGCAAGTCGTGTTTGGACTCTTTGTTCTTGTTATTTTACGTAGATAACAATGGTAATAATTGTTTTAACTTATAAAATGAAATTTAAAAAAATATTTCTTAAAGTAGAATGCCCAGTAGGAACCCGAGCGGGGAAGGCCAGGTAGGCGACCCACCCGTGTCTGTGTGGTAGTAAGGGTTCACTAATCACTCAGAGTCCTTCCCAATTCTTACAAACTATAATTGCCAATTCAATATCTTAGGCCAGCCTTCCAAAGGTTGACTACGCTAAGCTGTATTGATGCATTTACTCCAGTGGTTCTGCACACCCTTTATATTGTTTGATGCAATTTTATTTTATTTTATCTGGCGGCACGGAACACTTTGCGCGCAAGAATAACTGGCATTTCTCCTGTTTATTATTTTCACATCATCTACTGACAAGATTGCACAGTATCATACCTAGCATGCATGGGCGCCCATTTGACATTTTCTAGGGGGAGGGGGGCTAGACCGGGTTAGGGGTTTAAGGAGTACCCTCCGCTCCTTCGGCAAACGGGGTCCAAGGAAATTTTTGACCTTCCCCAGAAAACTTTTAAAATTTGGGAAGCCGATTTGGCTGTTCAGGGCTATATTAACCCACACAGCATCGAGTCTGTACCTTTACACCGTCAATGAATACACAAAGACCTATAACACTCCTAGAGGCCGCACCAAATAGTGATCCATGCTTGAACGCTTGTAAAAAATAAAATAAGTATATGTAAAATCAAACGGCACATAACATTTAAAACATATTAAAGTGCTAATCTCTTAAAATAGAAATACCTGACTAAAATTAAGAATATATATATTTTCCATTCCCTAGGAGCTAAGGGGGCCGCGACCTCCCACCCCTCTGCCCATAGATGGCGCCCATGCTAGCATGTATATAGATTGTACAAATACACCGAACTCAATAAATCTTGTCATATTCCAAAGAATTACAAGAAGAACAGACATTAGACAAAAAATTTAAGTTTTTTACCATCTTAATTAAACGATACCCATTTATTGGAAAATACACTATTGCTACAATCCAACTGAGGTTGAATTGCGTAGATTCAAACCTAGTGACGGAAGATGGATTTACCTGCGCTGTACGACTCTGTTCCTCGCGTCTTCACTAGTCTAACTGGCATTAACTCTCATAATTGGCATCTAGAATATACGGCAATTACCAAGAACATCTTCTTTAAACTTCATTTCGGTTTTGTGTGTATTTATTTTTGTATTTTTATGTGTGGTTTCTTTTTCTGTTTCAGGTATGTTTGCTCTAAATCAGAAACAGCTCATTGTAAGTACTATTATTTAGTTTATTTAGTAGTATACTACTTTACTGTTCTTGGCGCTATAGCCCTTGGTGGGCTTTGACCTTCCTCGTTTCCATTCTCATCTAGATTGGGCTCTTACCATCTTCCAACGCACATAATCCTTATGTCCTCCTCCACATCCTGCGACCTTTTCTTCATTGTAACATATTTCTTGGGAATACGCTCCTCATGTCTTAACCAAGCTAGCAGACTTTAATGTTTTTTCCTTGGAGTACATCTTCAATCTCTTTTTTTATTCTCCATTTTTATGCCTCCTTACAGAACCACATATCCTTCTCACAATTTTCCTTTCAAATACTTATTGAGGGGCATACAAGCTTTTTGATAAAAGGGTCGATTTAAACAGCTTAATATTGACAAAATAGGCTCTATTCCCAGCCATGATCCTTTTATTGATCTCCACTCTGACCTGGTTCTTGCAGTTCAAAAGAGTACCCACTAACTGAAGCACTTCACGTTCTCAAAGGTTTCGCCTAATACCTTCCTCGTCACAACTCCCGTATTCCAACGCTGACATATTCATGTAGGTACTTAGTTTCCTCCCTATTTATTCAAGTCCCATCGTTTTGCTCTTTTCTTCCAAGATTTTAAACAGTTCTCATAGAGAATCCAGATTTCTTGCCACCAATACGATACCATCAGCTAAGGCACCGGCGTTTTTGTCGTTCCCCCTACGTTCAGTTCTTTTATTGCCACTTGCAGTACAAAGGGCGTTTTCATTGGTTCAAAACGTCCCCATACAAAAATATCTTCACCTCGGTTAGGGTGTTTTTAAAACTTTATACCCCTCTAATTTTTAAACAATTAGTCGTAGGTATCAACAACAACAAAAAAACCAAGAACAAAAAAGTCTTAAAATAACTTGTAAAATCTAAAAACATCATAAGATACACAGTGTTTCATAAGAAATTCAAAAGTTTATATGTGAAAATGGCAACAATTTACAAATATTTTAGCTACATATTTTTAATTTCTCAAAAATCAAGAAAAGGTTCCATATTTAAAGATTGAGGTCAGATGTATAGTGTACAAGATACCAATGGTGGCCCATTTAAAAAAAACTTCCATACCATATTTGATACAAAAGTACCTGGGCGACCGAGCATTACTCGGTATTTTTTTTAGGAAAATGCATGTAAATACAAATCGCAGACTGAATAAATATGAATATTTTTCGAACTTAAGTACATATGAATTGTTTATCCTATACTATAATACGAAATAAAAATACTTCAACAGAATGATGTCGTTCTCCACAAAAACCTATCTTAAAGGTTAGAAATTAAAAAAATAGTTTTAAGCTTGAAATCAGCTGATAATGGAAATAATATAGGAAACAGCTGATTTCTGTTATTATTATAGTCAATAAACATATGTATGTAATGATTTTAAACTCCATAAGCAAAATGTTAAAAATTTTCAATTTTCAAACGAGTTGTTTAGAAAAATATGAGTTTTCCTGAGGTAGCGGTTTTCACCAATTGATTTTTTAGACCCAAAAGTCTCTAATCCCAAACTTTCAGCAAAATCCTTCATCTCGAGATTGCTCCTACAAACAAACAGAGATTGCTCGTATTAGAGTATAGGATAACCTTTCCCGAAGAAGATTTAATGGCAATAAACAAACGGTCGTTTTTACCCCGATATTTCTTAAAATGCGTATTGTAATTGCTCAAGAAAGCGCACAGCTTCGCACAGTTTATTTCTCGTCATAAAATACGTACAAACTACCCGACTTTTAATCTATGGAATAAGAAAGCACGGCAAAACGCAAACGGTCGCGGCGGTTTCATTTTCGAGAAAGTAGATAATCTACCAACGTGTCTGGAGAATTGGGTCGAACACTGCTAGCTAGGCATGAGCCTTCTCCTTTTACTTGTCAAACTAGTTTCTGTCTTAGTTGTGGCAAGAAATCAGCTGAATAGTGTGCCGGGGAGACGAGATGCTAGGGTTTGTTAGATGCTATAAATAATTAACGTTTGTTTAATTTAAAAATGATTGGTGATTATGTACAGTTAATTACGAATATTTTGGATCGGCTTGAATGGGAAATCCTCGAACAAGAATAGAAACTACACGATTCTGATACGACAATTCCGGTATACAATATGGCATATTGTAAACTATACGAATGCAAATTTTTCGTTGCATGCCTTGTATTCCTATAAAAAGAATTTTTAATGCCTACGAGGGATTAAGTTAGACCGCATGGAACCATTTCCTTGTCCGCATCCCAGAAGAGAATGTAAACACAATGTGATACAAAAGTCAAATGGCAATCCACTTACGACTCGAAAGATATTAGTAATTTCTCCCTAGGTTTACTAATGGTTTACAGCTTGCGCGGAATTGGATCTTATGGAAACTGGTGGTGAAGCATTTTTATGGCCGCCTTGTGGAGGATGTTTGTGATTTAGGAAAGGTCAGGATAGTTTGTATGAACGCAAAGCTTCCCATTGCATAAAGTAATACAGTAGAACCTCGCTAATTCGAAATCCAAGGGAAAGCAATTTTTGTTCGAATTAAAGCACATTGAATTATAGAGGTTATTGTACATAAAGTTCGAATTACAGAGGTAATCCTTTATTTTAAGAATCCACTAAAAACTAACTGCAATGTAGCTAAACACAAGCTGTAAAATATCAACAATTATTCGACCACGCAGCTGAACCGCTGACGTGAGTTGAGCAAATTTCCAAAATTAAGTTTATAGGCCTATGTTTTAGGGTTTCAACCAACAATTTGGGAAATAGGTCTACTCACGAAGGCGTTGAACAGCTGCAAAATGGTTCGCACGCTTAATATTTTTCGAAATTGAAAAAAATATGACCTCAAATTTAGTGTGCATGCCTTTTACCCTTGTACAAAAATTCAGAACTTTTTTTAGTATACTTTAAAAATGGCGGACATTCAAAGTTGTTAATGTAAAATCCGCTAAAAAAAAAGAGTAACTTTTTTACTACAAAAAAAGTCCCCCCCCCCCACTTAGCTCAAAAGATAACAAAATTAACGGCTAAAAAATCCATAATATAATTTTTTGGTATTGCCTATAACAGTACTGAAAGAAATTATATTTTTAGTTTTTAGCCAACAATTTATTTGACAGTAAAATTTGTTTCCTGCAATTCATTCATGTTTGTGTCACTACTCGTATCATCGTCCTTGTACTCTCCAGTAATAAAATGTTAAGATTGTATTTACATTGGCTAAACATCAAACCAATTTCAACGTAATTAGGCGAAGCTTCCTGCCAACTTAAGCAGGAGTGAAGAAATATTTCTGAGTTAACCGCAGCTCTCCAAGTGGCATAGCTGTACACTACTAGCACTGAGTGATAATTTTTCATTCTTCCGCTAGCAAATATAGGGCAGCTTCATAAAGGCGGAAAATAGAGGATTGCAACCTCATAAAGGCGGACGTAACCCTGATTGCAAACGTACTGAAATGTGCATGCGTGACAATGTATGGTAGTACACAGCTTTCTCTCACACATTGAACATAAACGGATATATTATTTTTCTAGTATTCCTCCGCGAGCAACAAGTTGATGTGATAACTGATAACCATTAGAGTGCAGGCTAAACACTCGAGTAGGGACACAAATTCGGCGCGTACATGCTTCCACAATAACGTGAATTTTTCGTCGTTATTTTGTATAATACAAATTATACAAAATTATTGAAATCACTTTTATTTTAACGTTAACTAAACTTCAAATTTGGTGATCTTTTTACATTTTTCATACTTGCATTATTGAATAAGAAAAAAATCGCAAACTTTGATTTTGATTTAAGTAAAAGAACCAATTTAGTTGAAAACAATTTTTTAAACTAAACGATGTACGCATTCGGACTGTCATCACCTTTAAAATGACAAGTTCAGAATAATTTTCTGATCATTATTACTCCAGTAATCTTATTACCTGTTTAACATTGCTCTTATGGGAGTTGAAATTCAAGATGGCGGCTGGGTCTACCGAGCCTTAATGGTGGTTACCAAATTTGAGGTTATGATCTAAGTTACGATTAGTCTCAGTTAAATCACCACGGTGGTAGTCTATATCCTGAAACTTCCAGAGTAAAAAACGTAATTAACAATAAAAGTCCACTAAGGAACTGTCGGAAATAATAGCTTCGTGAGTATTTTAATTTCTCCGTTCGTGTTGTTTTTTTTCTTTTCTAAAATTGATTGTACAATTAAATTTCCAGAACACTCGTAACAATGTACCATCTCCAGCTGGGTCACGACTACTGGGCTTTCCTTCACGAATCATGTCTTTCCGTCGTGCATGACGTGCACCGATAAAATATTCCTCAGGTGGAAGGTCAAGTATTTTGATTCCCTGCCAAAACGGCCGCACATACTCAGGAATGTAAACAGTGAAGGTGGTTCTTTATTGTTGGGCAAATGTTGCTACTGTTTGGATCTCACGCCTGATGTGATAATCGGGATTCTTAAACATGTGTCGTTAAACGGATTTTAGTACTTGTTTATTAAAATGCATTTCGAGGAACAATATCATTTGAATAATGACTAAACGAACAACAATTCGTTATATATATGTGGGTATCTTTACGGTCATTTGTGAGCTATAAACGTAATTTAGTATTTCTTCTTCCTCCAGTACTTCTTCTTCTCTTCATGTTACTCTACCTTCGAAAATTTACTTTTTTGCTTTTTCTATTCTTTAGTTTTAGCTCATTTACGTCAGCATTTAAAAAAATTAATAGTAGAGGTACTTGTTTTAAATTTTCTCCTACTATAATATGTTCTATGTTTCTGTTAATTTATTTAATCCATGATACTTTTCGCTAATATTCTGCTGAACATGAATTACACATTTAAACAGGTTTGACACTAGTAACCATGAATTGATGAACCAAAAAATAGGCAAACGACCACAATTTTGTACATAGGCCTACATAATAATTAACAATCAACTACTATAAAAGCCAGTGTACATCCGTACGCACATACGTACGTACTTACGTGAGTAACGTATAATATAACAGCTGATTTCACCCATCATCTGTAATTCTTAAACAAAACCCAGCGTAGATTATACTTTGGGGTTATGTTTACGTTCTCAATCATTATAATGTATTGTGAAGTTGATTTTTTTTAAATATGATGAGTTATAGAACTAATGTTTGCTATAATATGTTATAAGATTTGCTTTGAGGTTATAAACTGTATATAAATACAACCTTTTATCAATGAATAAAAAAGAATACAAATTACAAGAATACTCCGTTTATACAAATTTAAAGAAGAGATACCTATTCGTTTAACTTCGGAAACATTCGTACATCTTCGTATAACATTTGATTATCAATTACCTCACTATAATATTAACAACTTCTAAAACATTTGATCTATCAATATGAAATAAAATGTAATTAAAAGATAATATTTTTGTCTTTCTTTATATATATAATAACGAATATAAATAAACAATTTGGACAAATAGACCTACAGTTTGATAATCCTTATAATTGTACACATTTACTGAGTTAAAAATCCCCGTCAACATTAGGTAGGCCTAGATAAAGTCTGTTGTTTTTAAATATTATTTTCTAAATGATGCATTTCTGATGGGTATATAATTAATCTGCCTTTGATTTTTCACGGGGCTTACTAGTAATATATATAACGATGTGTTTTAATTAGGCTTATTTTTCTATTTTAATTATACTGTAACTAAATTTGTTACGTCGTAGACGCTCGGTGGCCCTGTACTATGATTTATTATGGCACTTATATATATATTATATAATGTTTGTAATTAACCTATATATACGAATATAAGATGGACCTATCATTATTTAGTTATCCCCATGTGACGTAATTACTGTGAGAAAAATTTCACGAAAATTGTATCAGTGGTTCTCCAGTTATAAACGAACAGTCAGGCACAACTGTTTAGGTCGTGAGGT
>JAGFPH010005258.1:4725-23842 GCA_018207615.1 Philaenus spumarius
TGGATTGTTTGGCAAAAGATAAATAATTTGAGTTGTTTAGATAAGTTAATACAGTAGACTCCCGCTATTTCAAACTAATTGGGACCAAACACTGTTCGGTTTAGCAGGAATTCGGAATGGGCGGATTTCATAAATAATATAAATGTATCGACTTGTTAATATGTAAATTAAGTAATTAAGTGCAGGGACGTCTGCTAGTATCAGTTCTATACAGCAGCGTTGATCGGATTGGAGGAAAGCGAGAAGGAGGTAAACGCTCAAACTGAACTCGTATCACACGAAGTCGCGGCTAATGCTCTTGACCTCGCCTTAGTATAGGTTTACGCCGTTGTTCCTTTCTTTGCGTTACGATTTAGTTTTTTCTCTAAAAACGGAAGGGAAGGGAACTGTCCATTTTGTCATCCCGCAGTCTGTCCGTTAGTACCGCATCGTATTGAAAAAAGATCGGGAAAAAAAATTCCTTCGAGATAGTGAAAACGTAGAAGACAAACGGATGAACGCAACTGGCAGGTAGCAACAACGCTGCTAGTGCCTAGCTGTTGTATCTAATCCTTTATTATTTCTGACGGACCCAGTATCTGTTTCACTGAACGCTTGTTGTAAAATGGAATGGAAAACGTGAAGGAAACAAAACCAGCTTTCATTTAAATTTGATTTCAGGAGTTTTAATCAAACTTAGGCTCTATCTATGTCTCTATATAACTTATTTGTATAGCAATAAATGTACGTTTTTTGCACGAACGTCTTTTTAATTTCTCCTGTTTTTATGTTTAAAAAATCGGTATTTTTCTGAACTCTGTTCGGAATAGGCGAATTTTCAGAACAGCGGGGCTCTACTGTAGTAGAAATTCAGATTTTCTAAACTGAAAATTGGAATTAAATGACAGCTTACAAGATGTAACTAATTTTGTAGGTTCAGTAGAACCCCTCTTAACCGGTCTGTTAGGATCGAGACCCTGGCCGATTACCTGTTTGGCCGGTTGATCTGACGTTCCCGTAGAAAATAGATTTTTGTTAAAAAATAACCTACATATTTCATAAATAAACAAGCAAAAATAAGACGTTATTGCAATTCATTTTATTTTATGTACATGAACAAACACCAACAAATTAAACATTTTAAAACTTACATAAACTTTGAAAACTGAATTTACATGTACTGTATCATTGTTTAAAAAAATCAGTTATTTTTTCTGTTGTCTAACTTTCAAAGATTTTTTTAAAGCCAAGTCTCTCCATTTTCGTACGCTCCCACGAAATTCAGTAAAGGTTCCGACAAAGCAAACAGACGAAGACAAAGAAACAAAGGATGCCGCTTTGTCAATCGATTCTATGAAAATTACAGTTGCCATGTAAGCAGGAGGGGAATCAAACTCACGCTCCCCCTCCCCTGTTCTGCTTGCCACAACACTAACGTGTTGCGTCTCCCCGCCTTATTTTCCAGAAAATATCGCAAACAATCAATGTTTCAGACTTCGGAAAGTTACAGTAATATAATCTGTAAGTGAAAAAAACTGTTGTTCCATGGGATAGGCCGGTTAAGGGTCTGCTGTACTATGGCGGCCATCTTGGATTTTTATCCCATAAAAACAATGTTAAATTTCAAACCATCTATTTCGTTTAGTTTTTATCATAAAATTGTTTGCAAGGTCTGTACAACAAGATCGTATGATCCACTGTGTTAATTAAGGCTTTCATGACATCCACGAAGATACCATCGCAGTATTTTTTCTCATTATGCCATCGTAGACCTTACACAGAAAGTTTAACAGAACTGATTATTCCTAAAATAGTTATTTTTACTAAGAAAGTTTTAGTAATTTACATTTTACGTCCTTTTCCAATATTTTTGATAATATTGAAAGTAAGGATATTGGCCTATAATCGCTAGGATCCCGCTTGTAATTTTTTTTTTGAAGACTGGTTTGACAATTGTTTTTTTTTTAACTTTCAAAAATTCCCTCTCATCCAAACTATAATTAATTAAATAAACAAGGACATTTGTAATATTATTAGCAATCGTTTGAGTTACAGTATAGTCTCAAAACCAGGAACTTTTCTATTGTCTAATGAATTTATTACTGCCTGTAATTCAAATTTTGTCGGGTAGAAATACACAGACTTAGTAGGCTACTAGTGCTTTGCCGAAATATTTTCCGGTAGTTGCTTACACCGATTTGTCTCAGTTCATATTCGTCACAGTTCATATTCGTCACTTTTTCAACTAAATATTAATTCGAAGATCAGAAACTACTGCACAAAAAGGAGTTAAAAATATCAACAACCTTTGTATGGTCAGAAACGTCCTGGTCGTTTGTATAATTTAGTAAGCAATTTTCACTATTGTTTTTTCCATTTCCAATTAAGTACCGTACTTAATTGTCTTCCATTTCTGATTCGGATTCAGTTTATAGAGCTAAAAAAAGATCTACATAATACTTATTTTGTTTTGGGAATAACATTTATTAGGCCTAATTTTTTTAAAAGAAAATAATTACGCTGTTGTAAGACAGTATTATAATACTTTAGGCTCAATTTGCACACATGATTTGTTTTACTAATCTGCGTTAAAAGTGTTTTATTATTTAACTTTTTCAAAATATTTGAAATATTTCAAAAACGGCCTAAACGGTATCAATCGTCATGGCAACCATCAATGGAAAGGTTCCGGGTTCAATTCCCCCTGTGGTTCGGATTCCACGTAAAACTGTAGGTCCCGTCTTCATTAGCCTTAAGTGCAAAACAGTAGGACGTTAAACACAAAAAAAAAAAAAAAGGTAAGCTTGATAAACCGACCCCAATTTATATTCTTTGAAAGAACTACCAAATTTATCAGGGCCGGATTTAGGAGTTTGCCTCCTGTAGGCTTGATCCCATTTCCCGCCCTCTTTAGTTGTGTATTTAGATTCGGTTTAAACAACTACAGAATTAATTGGTGTTATTTTATACAAAATAGCTTTAAATTGGTTTAAGGTTTTTTTAAATTCAATTTTTGTGACATATTAACTTAGATTACATTAGTTTTATTTTACTTTTTTTACAAAATGTCTTTTAAGATTCGTTAGAAAAGTCAAACTGTTTTATTCTGTTCTTTGTAGTTAGTGACATTCTAAAAATGTTCTTAGACTGTAAACTAACCTATATTTTGAAAGGAAATAACTTTATGGAAATACCACTACTTATGGTTAAATAATAAAATTCAATCTGCCTTTAAGAAAGTAAATGTTTTTTACAGACCCTTAAATTAATAGGAATGTAATTATTATGCAAATAAATCACAGGTTGGAGCACCTTACTAATAATTTACAAAAAGTAATTGATTTATTATAAAGTAATCTACCAAAATATATATTAGAACAAATAATAGTTCCCAATTTTAAAGTTGGTAGCAGCACTTTCCGGCCTGAAGCAAAATAATTATAATTAGTTTTAAATTTATCTACCAGGTGGCAGCACCTTACAGATAAAATAGTTTAAAAAAAAAATTTCGGAGCTGTCATTTTTCTCAGTGAGGCGGGACGAAAGAAGTGCAGTCTCACTGAGGAAAAAGTAGGTTACTGTTTTTGCTGATCTATTTAGACAATAGTTCTGCCAAATATTGAAATCATGTTGATCGTAGTTGTTACTTTAACTACTAGAAAGTGCTACAACAAACTGTAGGAATAAATAATAGTTCCAATTTCAAAGCTGGCAGTAGCACTTTCCAAACTGTAGCAAAATAATTATAAATAGTTTTACTTTTATCTACCAGGTGACAGCACCTTACGGATACAACAGTAATAATTCCGGAGCTCTGTCATTTTTCTCAGCGAGACGGGACAAAAAATGTGCTGCCTCACTGAGGAAAATTAGGTAAGTATTTTTGCTGATTTATTTGTACAATGGTTCTACCAAATATTGAAATCATGTTGATTGTAGTTGATACTTTAACTACTAGAAAGCGCTGTACGTCTGTAATTCGATACGCAGTGGCAGTTAAGTTTGTCAGATCTGTTCCGTAATGTGCTGCTACCTGCAAAGATTTTATTAAACTTTGGGTATATTATTATTTAACAAATAAATAATGCTAATAATTAGAATTAATTATTATCCCGGGAGGTGCTGCTGCCTACATGCTTAATTGAATATTGTTTTGATCTGTTCCGTAATGTGCTGCTATCTGCAAAGATTTATTTAAACTTTGGCTTATTGACAAAATATATCGCTAATTATTGGAATTATTAAATTAATTGCAAACGGGATTTCAATAAAATTAGGTTATTTTAAGCTGGCAATTTCACAAAATAACTAAACACAAAACCTCAAATGAGGTTATTGGATACTAAATCTAAAACGTACATATCCGTCCGTTTATCTGTTTTTTGGTTTTATAGGTTAGGCCTATCTTTTCCGTTTTAAAATATTGTTTTTGCATAAGTTTATTATTATTAATGTAGGCCTACATGATACAAAATATACTTACTAAGAGAATTTTAATATTGTAAATTAGATAAAAGATTACGATTGGTCCTAAAGTAAATCTGACTAATTTATTATAGAGTCTAATATACTAACACAACCACTTTATAAACCTTGGTAGGCTATTGTAAATTTATCAAATGCACGAGTTTTTACCATAATTTATAGTTTTACCATAAAAACTTTATGTTTTTACATAGATAAAGTACTGGATAAGGGCAATGAAGTTTAAGGTAGGCTACATAAAATGTAGTTAATTATTGGTTTATTACTCGTATTGAAAATAAAGTATAGCTACCAACTACAATAACATTTTATATACAAACAAATTAAACAACCCGTATATTAATTTCATTTTGCACCTTTCATTCGTGTTCAAATTTACATCATTTTCTCTCGATTTTTTAAGAGCAAGCCCAGCAAGCTCAACCCTCTTTCGAAAGTGTTTTCGTGGTTTTTGCCTGAATAAACAGTAAAGAAAGTGAGTCCAACCTTCCTTTAGAAAAAATGGTTCGTAGATAGTTTTTAACTATTCTGAGGCGGGAAAACTACGTTCTTCAGGTATGCACAGGCTCATTCTTAGCGAAATGTCCAAAATCACGTAGGCCTACACTGCCCTGCTAAGGAAAAAGACAGTAACTGACAAAAATTCCGATTTTGAGGTTATGGTTGATTTTAATGTTTTGGACCACGAGGAATCCAAAAATCTAAGCCAGAAAACCGTATCTCTTATAGTTTTTGAGATATACAGGTCATATGTCACAGTAACTACTGCATAAACTATGATTTTCTAAGCCAAACCACAGTATCTGCAGGTTCTAAGCCAGAAAACAGTAACTACATTGTAGATACTGTCTTTTAGCTTAGACAACTGTAGTTACTGTTTTCTTGCTAAGAAATCTGTAATATTATTTACAGTATTTGCCATGATCTATTTAGCTAGACTTCTTCATTTATAAACATAATAATATATATTCATGCTTATACTGGCTGCTATTTGTGCCAAATGCATCTCTACTAACCATTTTCTCCTGTACTGTCTTTTGTGTCATCTGAAAAGACAATTTGTAAGTGCAAACAGCTGTTGTAAGTTTTTGTGCCTGCTAAGATTTGTTTGTTTACATTTGAGTTTGCATTAATAATTACTTACTTATAAAGTGTTATATCGATCTTTAATTAATATATGTAGTTAGCTCTGTTTTGTGCAGTTCTTTCTGTTTGTGCAAGTTCATCTTAAAAATACGATGGATGACTCCAGAATCCAAAAACTGTTGCTGGAATTGGAAGTAAGTTTCTCCTCCATTTATTCAGGCCTAGGCCTACTTTGAGTGTGATGTTACTTTGTTTTCTTTCTAGAAGAAAAATAATCTGTATTTTGCTTTTTGTTGCCAGTTTGGCATGTTTTACATTTTAATGTGTAGCCTAAAACAGTTTGTTCAATCCTTATTATTGTTATTAAGAAAGTCTTTCCTAGGAAGCTATAAATGAAGCCTAAATGTAGGCCTACTAACTTTATAACTTTAAGTACAGCTTAATAATATACATACTAAACAGAAGAGTTTTGAATCACCTTCCACCCATTTTTCATAGTTTTCTTTTTCCTTTTTACAGGATTGTGACGACTCTCCATCTCCATCGCAACTGCTAGAACCCGGATCACTTTTCATGGTGGTCACATTGGACAACAATGAAAAACCGAAAGAGGCAAATATAAACATGAAAGCGAAAGCTAAAGCAGCAGAAGTTGAAGAAGAAATACCAGATGAAACTTTAGAAGGGGATAGTATTTTATTACCACTAACTGATGAGGAAGGGAATAACGTTGATGTTACTGACCTCTTAAGTGGCGTTGGTGAATTACTTCCATTGGAAGATGAAACTGAGGTATGCCCTAGGCACACTTTTTAGAAGACTTTCTTGGTAAAAATTTAGTATAGGGCCCCACACGAAAATAAAAAGTTTTAATAGGCTAACCGAAATAACGTCCTGTTTTTTTCTTTCTGAAAATGATTGTTTCTTCATGCAAACTAAAAACTTATAACTTAACTATAAACCCAAACTTATAAGTTAATGAACTTATAACTTTTTCACTCAGACTGTGAACTTATTTGTGTTTCCTTCACATAATTGAAACTTCGGGATCTGTTTCAATTAAGGACTTTCACAAAAGTAGGAACGAATAATGTAAATCTGGCCTAGTATTTTCTTATCATTAATTAAAGTCGTTAGCTTTCACGTCTTGTAGTCAACAGAATGTTTTTCCCATGATTAATCTAAGAATCTCTTATACATTAAAAATGTCCGTAGATTAAATAAGATTAAAATTTGTTGTTATGGAATGCCATTTACAGCGTTCGACAGGGTTTTAGTTAGATTTTTATCTACTAACAAACCTATTTTAAGAGTTGCGTTATTTTTTGAAAACCTGTCTCATCGTAAACTATCCTTTTAAGGCTAATGAGATTTTATTTTTATTTGTTAGTTTACTTTTTCTAAAAATGTTTTTTTTTTCAGGCCAATATGTATGATGTAGACGAATTGGACCTTTCATCAGAAGAAACAGAAAACAATCCTTGTTTGATCAACCAGGCTGAGGCGCCTCGAATTTCTTCAACCAATCCTACTAACGATCAGTCCCAATCACCCAACCAAATTGAGGCACCAAAAGGTTTGACTAAAAAAGGCAACCCAAGGAAACGAGCCGCAAAACAGACAAAAGATGAGATTGAATCAAAGCGCCAGAAAAACAAAGAAAAGTATAACATCCAACCTCCCTGCACTGAAAAATGTAAAAGAAAATGCACTGTGAAAATACCTCAAGATAGGAGAGAAGTAATACACAAGCACTTTTGGGATTTAGAAGTTAATGAAAGAAAGGTTTTTATTTTGGGGCACGTTAATAAAAGCACTGTGGCAAGGAAAACAACAAAAGAAGAATCGAGAAGAGAGAAGACATTTATTTATACCTTGAGCACTGCTGATGGAGAGAAAAAAAACATATGTAAAACCTTTTTCTTGGCTACATTGGGATACAAAAAGAAAAATGATATGTTTATTTTTAATACACTGAATCAGGCAAAAGAAGGAATTTCTCCGAAACAAGATATGAGAGGAAGACACGCTGCGCACAATTTTGTCAACAGAGATGTTATAAAATCGCATATATTGAAGTACAATCCCTGTGTATCGCACTACCGAAGGGAACATGCACCGAATCGAAAATACTTGTCTTCAGAGTTGACCATTGCAGAAATGTACTCTGACTTTCGCAGGGAGCATAGTGCCTTCACCTGTTCATACGATTTGTACAGGAGTGTTATCTCAGAGATGAACATATCATTTACAAAGCTAGGGCACGAGGAGTGTGAGAGGTGCACTAGATTTAAGCAACACAACCCTGATCATGTGAAAAACATTGATCAATCTTGTTTAATATGTAAAGAGTGGAGACTGCACCATGAAAAATATGTAGAAGCCAGAAAAATGTATGAGAAATCTGTGGATGAAGACAACATTGATGATTACCACCAGTCAGGAACTGTAGTATATTCTATGGATTTGCAAAAGGTCATGATGCTGCCACAAATGGAGCAATTTAAGGAGGTTGTGTTCACAAAAAGGATTGTAGTCTTCAATGAATCATTTGTCCCTGTTGGAACAAAGCAAAAACTTGAGCCCATTGCATGCTTGTGGCATGAAGGAATCTCTGGGAGAAAGAAAGAGGATATTACGAGTGCGATGCAAGCATTCCTTGAAATAAACAGAGATGCAAAAAAAATTGTTATCTGGCTAGACAACTGCTCTAGCCAGAACAAAAATTGGGCCCTGTTTTCCCATCTTGTAGGAGTAGTAAACTCCAATGAAATTCAAGCAAGTTCAATTGAGCTCAATTACCTAGAGCCTGGCCACACGTTTATGTCCGCAGACTACTTCCATCACCAGGTCACTCAACAGGTATGAACGTCTACTTTCGTAGATTCCTTTCTAAGTTACTAATTAGTTAAGCATATAATAAATTATTTTTTATTTTAAAATTTTAACTTACAAGCATAAATATTTATTCTTTTTGGTGTTGGTAATAATTGAAATATATGTTACAATGAACAAAATTATATGTTACATTGAGCTTTTATTTACAGGTAAAAAACAAAGGAAAAGTTTATGACTTCACAGACTTTGAAGAGTGTGTACAAAAATCTTGTTCAGGGAAGGTTAAAGTTAAAAGTCTGCAAACAACAGATTTTCTCCTACCTTTTGACTTTTCGTCCCTATATAAAATCATGAAGTCGAATCCCCGGCCTTATCTCAGTGATATCGTTCAAGTAGTATTCACAAGAGGCAGTTTGGATCTTCGCTACAGAAAGAAGTTTGCAGAAGAAAGTGTTCAACTGTCTTTTATAAAATCGGGATACTTGAAAAAGAAAGCATTCCCTAAACCAAGAAGAAGGGACAGTGCAAGGGGGATCAACCATCTGAAAAAAACAGATATAATCTCTAAACTGGTTCCCCTTATGCCCCAAAACCGGCATGAGTTTTGGCTCAACCTTCAAACAAGTGATGAGCCGGACCTTGTCACAGAAATTGATGACTAAACTTTTAAGAAAATGTTTTTACAGCGGTGATTTTACTTTGTTACCAGTGAATTTATGCAAATAAACAATCCTTAGACATAAATTTCTGACATAATGTAATTTATAATAAAGCCTACCTTAGGTTTATATTATTTTAAACCCAGACAAAACCTTAATTACTTCATTAATTAATAACTGTAAAAAGTTTGTTTTAAACCATACAAAATACAGTACCTACTTAACCTAACTTGGCCTACTTAGTATTAAAAATTAAGTTACCATGATATAATTATATATTATAAAATCAAAAATATATGGAAAAACTATTAATTACTATTCAGAAAAATTATCTTTATACATACAGTAACTACTGCATAAACTACTTGTTTTTAAGCGAAACAACAGTATCTGCAGATTCTAAGCCAGAAAACAGTAACTACATTGTAGATACTGTTTTTTAGCTTAGAGAACAGTAGTTACTGTTTTCTTGCTAAAAAATCGCTAAAATGACTTACAGTAACTACAAGTATTTAAATAAAATACATATCTGAGGTTAAAAATAAAGAGATATTTAGATTCTATGTATAAAAAATATATGAATGAGAAAAAAAAATTATCAAAAAAGATCAATTTAGTGGTTGGCTATGGACTAAACACAAAACCAGCTGTATCTCAAAATCACCCAGAGTGCAGTTACTGTCTTCTTTCTTAGCAGGGCAGTACACATCTTCTAGAGAAAATTTTACATTACACATTACATCCGAGAAAATTTTAAATTTCTTGGAACTATTGTTACGAATTGATAGGGCGTGTAATAAAAGATATATATTAGTTATATTTAGTATTAGAGTTAGTATGTTTAGTGTAAAGATATTAATTTGCGTAAGACAGATGGAGGTAAACAAGGAAGCATAATAAGGAAGGATGAGCTTGGCGGAAGTGTTCTTGTGTTGCACGTAAGAACAGTGTAGTTTGTCAACACGGAAGTTAGATGGGTTATATAAGCATAACCCTAATCTAGATTCGGGGCCAGTCTGTTAAAGTGTGGGGCCGGGAGCTAGGCCAGTTAGCTAAGGACGTTGGGCCGATATTTGGCCAAGTATTGTGAAGCTAAGGGTCGGAGGCTGGACAACACGAGACAAGCCAACATACGAGAAGTCTATACGAGATTGAAGGACGAAACCGGTTCTGCAATAGAACGAATGAGTAACGGAATACTTGGTCTATCGATATCACATTGTGTTTGGAGTCAAATGTTTAACGAACGGGGAAGTTCTTGTTCAATCCCTGCACCTACAACACAGTACTTCTGGAAATGTATCCACTCTTCAATGAAATCAGAATCCAAGTCGTGTGTATAGGTGTGGTAGAGATAAGTTGCCTTTTTTCCTCAATTCCCCGTTCTTTCTTGTTTTCATAGAACTGAAGAAGTAAAACTTGTTTTGAAACTTGTTATAGGCTATTCGTCTCTTCTTGAACTCACCAGTAAAGGAGACTATTATCAAAAGAAACGTATTTATTCTTAGGTCGTCCCTTTTGGCGTAGTTTATTTCTTCACTTTGATCTTCGTCAGGCCAAACTTTCCTTTTTAGTGAATTTCCATAGGAAAAATGAGCTATTGCAGTGACCCTCATGGTAAGACCTAAGGTCGGGAGTAGCAAAAGAGCACCGATCATGGTCCCCAGAACACGTTTTGGGGTGTCATTAAAAATCATATATATAATATACTAGCTGACCCGTACGGCGTTGCCCATAGTGGTTGGTATTTTCAGTCTTTTTAACGTAATTGTTGTAAGTTTGATCCCCCCAAACCCCTCCTAAAATTTCAAAATTTTTCATACCCTTTCTTAGCGAGCACCTATGGCCCTAGAGGAAGCTACATACCAAATTTGATTCCAATCCGTTCGGTAGTTTTGAAGAAATCGTGATTTAATAACTTTGATCCCAAACCCACCTAAAATTTCGAATTTTTTGAAACCCTTTCTTAGTGAGCACCTATGACCCTAGAGGAAGCTACATACCAAATTTCATTCCAATCTGTCCGGTAATTTTGGAGAAATCGTGATTTAGTCATTTTTACCCCCCAAACCCACATAAAATTTCCAATTTTTTAAAACCCTTTTTTAGTGAACACTTATGGCCCTAGAGGAAGCTACATATCAAATTTCATTCCAATCCGTTCGGTAGTTTTGAAGAAATTGTTTTTTTAATAACTTTGATCCCCAAACCCCCCTAAAATTTCGAATTTTTTCAAACCCTTTCTTAGTAAGCACCTATGGCCCTATAGAAAGCTACATACCAAATTTCATTTCAATCCGTTCATTAGTTTTTGAGAAATCGTGATGAATGAGTCAGTGAGTGAGTGGTATTTCGCTTTTATATATATAGATGTAGGCGTTCGCACTCTAGCGGCCACATTTTAAGTCCGATTTGGTCCAAATTTGGTACACATGTTGGTTGTCTACGTCGGTCGGACGAGTTCGTTAGCCAAAAAATCCTGTACGTTTATTAACAGGAAGTAACTATTTTTTTAAATGTTTCCTACGAGAATGATTTATTTTAGAGTTTTTTTCTAAAAATATAAATCTAGGCTGTTATTCTGCACATTTTGTTTTTTTACGCGACCTTATAGCTCGCTCGGTACCCACAAAATCGATCAAAACGAAAAATAACATAAAAGTACCCGGTTCAAAGCCACGTGGTGGATTTTACCTTGGGGATCTTCTCATCCGAGGCCGAGGGTGAGTTTTTACGCTGCGAGCGAAGCGAAGCTCATAACCCGAGGCCACAAGATTGAGGTGCACCACTGCGAGTGTAACGAAGGAGAGCGTGAGTCGAAGCTGGAGGCTTAAGCTACGGCTATACTTGTACGATCAGATCAGAGCAGAGCGGAGCCGAATTTTTCCGGAGGTATTCTTTCTGTGTATTTAAATAGGGGGTGGCTAAATCTATAAGAGCAAAGCCGATCCGCGTAGAGCCGAATTTTTTCCATGCTCTGAGAGCATACCGGAACGGGTCGGCTCGGCTCCCGTTTATTTTGATACCAAATTTGAAGTAAATCGGTAAATGTTGAGTAATTAAATGACATAGCTTTTAATGTAACTATAAGAACTATTGAAGGTGTTTTTAATTACTCAACATTTACCGATTTACTTCAAATTTGGTATCAAAATAAACAGACGATCATGATACACAACGTTATGTGATTTATTTTTATATTTTCTTGTTATAAAAAAAGTTTGCATAACGCTACTATAAAAAATTAAAATTCAGGTAGAAGTGGAGCGGAAACCAGTCGACCGTGCTGACCCTCCGTAAGCTTCAACTTCTGCCTCACTCTGAGGTGAATTTTACTTTTATAGTTAAATATTATAATCACAAATGTCGTATGTATAACGTTTTAATCTTTCTATCTTTGTCAAACTAAACTGTAGTAATTCTTTTGGTTTACTGATTAAAATGTTTTCAATAAGAAAAATAATGTTTGAAGAAGTTCCATCTCCAACACATTACAAACTACATATATAAGCACAAAATAATGGGACAATAAATCAGATTTAATACAGTAAACAACCGGCAGGGGAGTTTCGTGCGACAAAAATAAGGTTATAAATCTCGAATTTTATAGCTGTATGCAAGTTTTCTCTACAACACACTTAGGTACTTAGTATCATTTATCAGACGACGGAAATGTTTTGATAAATGGCAAATAATTCTACCACGCAGCTGAACCGCTGACGTGAGTTGAGCAAATTTCCAAAATTAAGTTTATAGACCTATGTTTTAGGGTTTCAACCAACAATTTAAAAAATATGTCTATTCACGACGGTGCTGAATAGCTGCAAAATATTTCGCACGCCAACCCCCGTATGGGGAGTATCTTCATTACACAATGCATTGAGTGCTTCACACGCCAACCCCCGTATTGGGGGTATCTTCAACACACAAAGCATTGCGTGCTTCACACGCCAACCCCCGTATTGGGAGTATCTTCAATAATGCATTGAGTGCTTCGCACGCCAACCCCCGTATTGGGAGTATCTTCAATACACAAAGCATTGCGTGCTTCGCACGCGAACCCCCGTATTGGGAGTATCTTCAATACACAATGAATTGCGTGCTTCGCACGCCAACCCCACGGTAGAATCCACCACATGGCTTTGAACCGGGGACTTCTATGATATTTTACGTTTTGATCGATTTTGGGGGAACCAAGCGAGGTATAAGGTCGCGTAAAAAAAACAAAATGTGCAGAATAACAGCCTGCATTTATATTTTAAATCCCAATAAATAGTTACTTTCGGTCAAAAAACGTGCTTCTGGTTGTTGGATTCTTTTGGCCAACGAACTCGTCCGACCGACGTAGACAACCAACATGTTGCGACGACCCGCTCGTGTCCCACGTTGGGACAGTCACTTGCGACGATCCGCTGTCGGCCTCCACCACCGAAAGCCACCCTCGGACGATTTGACCAGCTCACCTTTTCAATCGCCGCCGCAAGAAATTTGTCCACTATCTTGCGGACAGTTTTTCTTACTATTTGAAAAGAATCTACGTTAATATTTGTCTCTAAAGAACCTCGACTCTTGTCAGGGTCGTACCATTTGGAGAACTTTTTACCCTTTTTATAACAAGTAATATTTTTTGACTATACTTATATATATACACATAGACTACGATTATCAGCTGGTTCAGGACTACTATTATTATAAATAATGAGAATTTATATACTTTGAACAGAGCCAACTGGCTTCTGGATTTTTAATTATTATTCAAGCAAACTATATACACTATTTCTGAATAATTACTCAACGCGACATTTATATGAAAATTTTATAATTACAAATTAAATATATTCCTTATTCTATACCTCAGAATTATGACAAAATTTAACAATGTTATTTACAAATTATAACGAAGACTGCTGTGAGAGATAGATAAAAAAGGACTTTAATATTTATAAAACTTAATTACGTTGTTGATGAAATTAAAATAAACAAATTTTCTAATTGGGTCAACGATGGAATGCATGCTTGAAAAGCTATTACTGACTGTACCTTATGCGAGTTTATTTAGCGTTCCCCTTGGAGTACCTGTAGGTCTAGGAGTTATTGCTGACTCTTACGCCGATGACGTGTGAGATATATCCCTGAATTAAATTCCACGAACTTCAGAGATGTCCTAGGCTCGTCGGCAGTCGCTCGGTCCCTGCCCTGACAGTCTTGTTGATCGTCTGGTTTCCTCCAGGGTTCGAATAAATAACCCTTACTTGGATAAGTCCTGCTGTAGTCCTGAAGGCTGTAACCGTCTCTATTGTTTTAGGTTACGTTAAAACAATCATTGGTTCTTCACAGAACGAGAATACTGTCTACTGCATACAAATATTCTGCGTCCTGACTCATTAAACTAACGCATTAAAACAATTTTAACAAAACGAGTAGCGTGGTGACTTCCTCGGAGTACTATCTTAGACTCTAAACCAATTTTAATAAGACGAGTAGCGTGGTGACTTCCTCGGAGTTCATTATGAGACTCACCATTTGAACAGCAGCTTTTGTGGTTCTCCATTTCGAGGGAAAAAAACTATTGCCATTTAGTTCAAATAAATTCCCTTCGTTTCCCTTACTTTAAAGTTGATTATCTTCGTTGATTTTGGAAAGAGAATTTTTTAATTATTTTTCCTGATCTCAGGATAATTAGCTTTATTAGTTACTAATTAAATAAATTTTAATTGCGACGATTTATTATTTTTTAATGTATTGTATGTATTTAAAGTTGTTACCAGCATTGGCTAGTGGGCGGAGTCAGCTTATCTTGTGTCGGTTCAAACTAATTCCTGTCTTTTCGAAGAAATAATCGTGTCATTTTTGGTCAGTCAAAAATGCACTAGTTTTTACTGATTTCCTATAACTCCCGATCCCGTAGCTGGATTCTGGATATCTCTTCGGTTTGTTGTTCTGGACAATTTCTGGATCATCAGCAAACTCGAATTGAAGCTGTACGTCTTCCGGTTCGGTATCTACTATTTTTCGGGTTTTCCGCACTTTCCCGTATCGCGCTTTTCCGCGATTTCGGTTTTCCGGCACTTTTTCTTAATGTTATTTGTTCCTATAGACCCGACGATTGTTTTACTGTTTTTCTTATGTTTCTATCACTTTTGGTTTTCGAGTTCTGACACTTTCGGTTTTCCGAAAAAATTCATTTTGATTACATTAATTATAATGGATTTATTTTATCATCTATATCTATCTCTCTGGAGCCTTTACATTACCGGTTATCATATTTTGGCAATTGCCGTTAATGTAAACTGAGTTTAGGCCTTTTTAGGCCTATACTTTCTATTTTTACTGAAATACGTTAATGCTCGTGAGCTATTAACATCATATATTCTAATTTTAATTAGCTGTTATCATATTATTTCATTGCTATTAACATTAATTCATTTTAATTTACCTTTTATTAATTACTTTACTTTCAATTTGATATTTATTCTTCAAAATTCAATATTTATCAAAATCGGTTTCTGTTAACTTTTAATGACGTTAATTATCTATACATTACACTTTTTACTTTTTTCAAATTTTCAAATTTTCAAAATTACCAATTTTAGTTTTTTGTGTTACTCTTGTTTTACGCACAATTTTTACACCTTTCATTCTATCAAAAAACTTTACTTATATAAACTGATCCATTTAATTTCCTTTATACAATGATATGAAAATATCAACTATTGTTTAACATTTAATTTTTCTATTGTTTTATTGAACCTGCCCGGGCCATTATACATTTGGCCTGAACGAGTCGTTCTGGACCTTGCCTTCTAGGCTTGTCTAACACTGAATAAGCCTGTCTTAAAGACTTAGTAAATTTTACGCTTTATTTTAGAAAAAAATATTTTTAATAATATAAACAGCCGCTGGAGTGCGACCACACACACATATATATGATTTTTAATGACACCCCTAAACATGTTCTGGGGACCATGATCGGTGCATTTGCTATTCCCGACCTTGGGTCTTACCATAAAGGCCACTGCAATAGCTCATTTTTCCTGTGGAAATTAGCTAGTAATCTATATCAAGAGGTCCTCAACACGCTAGCGCGACGCTTTTTGCAGTGAGAGCGTGAAAACAATGTCTGTTGTTGAAGTGTGGACCTCTTCGCTATTGCTGGTAGTGAATCGGACTTTACCGTCACGTATTTTCTCATGCATTTTATGGAACGCCGTATGAAACGCTCTATTCTGTCAGTTTGAAAAAAAGTTTTGGTTATGCCGAGATTCGAACCATAGACTTACGCCTTATCCTGTTAGGCCACGAACTCATTCGTAGTTTAGTATATTTGAGTTGGGTATATAAGTGTAACAGATTGTCCTACATCATAGGCTTAACCCGTTATATAGTTTAATTGGTAATACCTCTGAAATGGACATTGTGCTTCCTCATTTCGTAAGTTGTGTTAAAAGTTTACACTTTTCCCGTGCGGTCAGTTTACATTTTTATTTTTTTAGTTAGTGTTACTTTGAAGACGATACAAGTATAGTTCAGCTCGAAGTAAGTGAGGAGCTTCATGAATTGTATTCAAGAGAAGTGGACTAATACAGAAACCAGGTTGTTTGGTCTGTCAAGAATCAGCTGTTGTTTTCAATGAGTACAACCATAGATCATGAATAATAAAATAGATCATGCATGCATACTAGAAAACTAAAAACAAGGTAAATAAACGGTACCAGAAAACTGCCACATACTTTCTCCCAGTTGAAACTTTTTACCTTCCCAAGAGTACCATAGGTGGTTATTTAGAATTGCAAAAGTAGGAAAATGTTACCATGGAAAATATTAGAAGCATGTACCACACATCCATATTATATTATTATACTAGCTAGCCCGATCCGGCTTTGCACGGATAGACAAATAAAAGTTAAATGTATAATACAAAAAATATTTTATATCAATGAAATTACACTATGTATTTCTTATGGGAGTTTTAATATTTTTCACCCCCCCAAACCACCACTAACATTTCGATTTTTTTAAAACCCTTTCTTAGCGAGCACCTAGCCTAGGGCCCTAGATGAAGCTACATAAAAAATTTCATTCCAATCCGTTCCGTGGATTTGGAGAAATCGTGATTTAGTAACTTTGACCCCCCAAACCCTACCTAAGATTTCGATTTTTTTTTAAACCCTTTCTTATCAGCACCTACGGTCCTAGAGGAAGCTACAGACCAAATTTTAATCCAATCCGTTCTCTAGTTTTAGAGAAATCGTGATTTAGTAATTTGAAACCCCCCACACCCCCTAGAATTTCAAATTTTTTGAAACATTTTCTTAGCGAGCCTCTATGGCCCTAGGATGAAGCTACATAACCAATTTTATTCCAATCCGTTCAGTAGTTTTAGAGAAATCGCGATTTAGTAACTTTGACCCAAAACCCCCCCCCCTAAAATTTCGACTTTTTTAAAACCCTTTCTTAACAGCAAATACGGCCCTAGAGGAAGCTACATACCAAATGTCATTCCAATCCGTTGAGTAGTTTTAGAGAAATAGTGATTTAGTAACATTGACCCCCGACCCCCAACACCCCCACAACACCCCTAAAATTTCGAATTGTTTTAAAACCTTTCTAAGTGAGCCATTATGGCCTTATAGGAAGCTACATACCAAATTTTATTCCAATCCGTTCAGTAGTTTTAGAGAAATCGTGATTTACTAACTTTGTCCCCCCCAACCTCCTAAAATTTCGAATTTTTTTAAAACCTTTCATAGTGAGCCCCTATGGCCCTAGATGAAGCTACATAACCAATTTTATTCCAATCCGTTCAATAGTTTTGGAGAAATCGTGATTTAGTAACTTTGCACCCCCCCAAACCCATTAAAATTTCGAATTTTTTGAAAACCTTTCTTAGTGAGCACCAATGGCTATAGAGGAAGCTACATACCAAATTTTGTAAAATTTTGCAAAACAACACACTTTTTGGCCAAAACCCCCCAAAATCAGTTATTATTATTATTATTACCTAAACGAGAATTTTTAGAAAGATGCGGTTTTTTGCATATGGTAGGGTACATTAAGGGCTACAAATAAGCCAAATTTTATCAAAATCGTTAGAGCCGTTTTTGAGAAATTTAGATTTTTCTCGTTTTTTGGCAATTTTTGGGTGGTAAAACCCCTTAAAAATAAAAAATTTAAGAAAATGAAAAGAAAACGCCTGGAGATATTCCAGAACTACATCTACATAGCAAATTTCATCAAAATCGAACCGTTGGTATGGTCTCCAGCTCTGTACACATCCTTACAGACACACGGACAGACATCACCAAAAAAACACTTTTTCGGGTTCAGTGAGCACCAAAACAAAAAATTCCACTAAATTTTTTTTTGGGTTCAGGGAGCACCAACACAGATAATTCCACTAGACAATTTTTTGGGGTTCAGGGAGCACCAAAACAGATAATTCCACTAAAAATTCAAATTCGGAAATTTGGACGAAAACAATACTTTCTCCATATACTACGTATAGGGTGGAGAAAGTAAAAATGTGGGGTTTTTCGTCGCCGGTGGCGCGCGCGGAGCACTTGTATATATTAGTGCTAAGTATAAAACATCTCTACAGTAGCACTAACTGTTCAACATGCTTTCTTAAATTTATTGAAGCACTTATAATAACTTAAATGTCTATATTTGTCCTATTTAGTGATTTTCTTAGTACACAACTATTGGTTTTGCTTATTTGAATCACCATTTTTGTTCATTTACCAATAAAAATGCTCTTTACTCATAAACCAACAACTATACAACTATAAACGTAATAACATTTTTAAAGCTCATATTTTATGGAGTACATTGTCGCTTTTTTCAATGTTTTATCTTGAACGGTTCTCAAGTTATAAGCGTTTTAATAAACGGCGCCCCCACCATATTCCCCCCTCCCCCCGGTGATGTCGACCACGCTGGGGGGCGACAACATGGCTTTTCATAATCACTATAGTGCCTATAAAAATAATCAGAAATAAAATTGCGTCAGGCTTTCCATGTACAGGCGTTCTTGTGAGGTGCTACTTCTCAAAAACGTTTTGATCAGCTTC
>JAGFPH010005258.1:23942-63952 GCA_018207615.1 Philaenus spumarius
TAGAAAGATGCGGTTTTTTGCATATGGTAGGGTACATTAAGGGCTACAAATAAGCCAAATTTTATCAAAATCGTTAGAGCCGTTTTTGAGAAATTTAGATTTTTCTCGTTTTTTGGCAATTTTTGGGTGGTAAAACCCCTTAAAAATAAAAAATTTAAGAAAATGAAAAGAAAACGCCTGGAGATATTCCAGAACTACATCTACATAGCAAATTTCATCAAAATCGAACCGTTGGTATGGTCTCCAGCTCTGTACACATCCTTACAGACACACGGACAGACATCACCAAAAAAACACTTTTTCGGGTTCAGTGAGCACCAAAACAAAAAATTCCACTAAATTTTTTTTTGGGTTCAGGGAGCACCAACACAGATAATTCCACTAGACAATTTTTTGGGGTTCAGGGAGCACCAAAACAGATAATTCCACTAAAAATTCAAATTCGGAAATTTGGACGAAAACAATACTTTCTCCATATACTACGTATAGGGTGGAGAAAGTAAAAATGTGGGGTTTTTCGTCGCCGGTGGCGCGCGCGGAGCACTTGTATATATTAGTGCTAAGTATAAAACATCTCTACAGTAGCACTAACTGTTCAACATGCTTTCTTAAATTTATTGAAGCACTTATAATAACTTAAATGTCTATATTTGTCCTATTTAGTGATTTTCTTAGTACACAACTATTGGTTTTGCTTATTTGAATCACCATTTTTGTTCATTTACCAATAAAAATGCTCTTTACTCATAAACCAACAACTATACAACTATAAACGTAATAACATTTTTAAAGCTCATATTTTATGGAGTACATTGTCGCTTTTTTCAATGTTTTATCTTGAACGGTTCTCAAGTTATAAGCGTTTTAATAAACGGCGCCCCCACCATATTCCCCCCTCCCCCCGGTGATGTCGACCACGCTGGGGGGCGACAACATGGCTTTTCATAATCACTATAGTGCCTATAAAAATAATCAGAAATAAAATTGCGTCAGGCTTTCCATGTACAGGCGTTCTTGTGAGGTGCTACTTCTCAAAAACGTTTTGATCAGCTTCACCCGGGAAAAACTTCTCTCAGCGGAAGCTCCTGTCACTGGCACAGTCAATAAAATTCTGTAAGTAACAAATAGGATAAGAAATGGATTTCCCATTTCATTAAAGTATTTTAAAATGTCCACTGGCGTTTTGGTGTCACTCGGTACCGTTTCACTGAACATTTTGACTTCCGTAAAAAGATCTGTTGCAACAACGTCTTTAGAACAGTCTTCATTTATGTCTACATTAAGTTCCTGTTCCAGGTTTTCATACTTAACTTTAAGTTCTTCGTCCCCAGAACTTAGTTTAAAGTTTGAGGGGAAAACAAAAAGCCAAAAATTTCTGAATATTTGTTTAGCTGTCCAAATCTTTCTCGAACACTATTTAACACTGTGTCAACAACTGCATAGAAAAAAATTAACTGGGTGTGCTTAAGACCACACGTTGGAAGTGATAACTTCTATGACTACGGGGATTTTTAACTCGGTAAATGTGTACAATTATAAGGATTATAAAACTGTAGGCCTATTTGTTCAAATTGTTTATTTATATCCGTTATTATATATTTAAAGAAAGGTAAAAATATTATCTTTTAGTTACCTTTTATTTCATATTGATAGATCAAATGATTTAGAAGTTGTTAATATTACAGTAAAGAAATTAATAATCAAATATGTTATACAAAGATGTACGAATGTTTGCGAAGTTAAACAGTAGGTATCCTTCTTTAAATTTGTATAAACGAATATATTGATGATCAAAGGTTAGTTTTATATACAGTTTATAACCCCAAAGCAAATCTTATAACGTGTAGAAGCCCATATAACTTATAGTTATAGAAGCCTACATTAGTTGTATAACTAATATATAAGAAAATTAACATCACAAGAAATTTTAATGGTTGAAGTTGTAAACATAACCCCAAAATATAATCTACGCTGGGTTTTGTTTAAGAATTACAGATGATGGGAGAAATCAGCTGTTATATTATATTAACTAATTCTTATGTGTTGATTTGATTGCTATGCTAATAAATGTAAATAATGTATTAATAATATTCCCTCTCCACGATCTGACTTGTGTCTAAACAAAAGCGTGACGCGAGATCTCGCGAGAAATCTGGCGTGATGCGAGATCTCGCGGGAAATCTGGCGTGATGCAAGATCTCGCGAGAAATCTGGCGTGACGCGAGATCTCGCGGGAAATCTGGCGTGATGCAAGATCTCGCGAGAAATCTGGCGTGACGCGAGATTTCGAAAACATAGCCAAGTTGAAAGTGCCCAACGGGCCAATAGAAGTTATCACTTCAAAAATCTATTTCACATTTCTCTTCTGGGGGTAATCTTTCTCAACGACGTCACCTTCGTAATGAAACAGCTTAGTTTTCCGTCCAACTCATTTTTCTTGAAACTTAGGTTCAATCTGCAAACTTTCAAGCAATTTCTTTTGCGGTTATCAGTGCGCTAACAAAACCTTAATTGCAAAACTTTTCTATGAATTTAACTAAACCGTCAATAGAGTTAACAGTCTCGTGGCTCCTTCATTTTACCAACTTTTGTGAATTATAGAAACATAATACTGGTATAGACTACCGTGCAGTACGTAGTTGCTACATTCACATCCATGTTTTCTGTTTAGACTGTTTTACTTGGTACGTAAGGGCCATGTTATACGAGCGCTGTTTTTGTCACTTTGAAGTAGGCATACGCCCTACACAATAACCCCTTTGAAGTAAAAAATAACCGCTAGAGCCTGGACAAAGTCGATACTTCCACAAATCATGAATAATAAAATAGATTATGCATGCATACGGGGGCTGTGTGCCGAAAAAAAGGTTGTCGGGAAAATAGTGCATGATCGCGCCACGAGGTAGCGCTAGGGAGAAATCATTGGTAGCATTGGTGCTTCACACCGCTTCCGTCATTTTCCCAATAGATAGCGCTACTATCGTCGAATTTCCAGTGGATTCAAATATTGCATTGGATCGGAGTTCTATTAGGTTATCCAAATACAATGCTACTTCTAACTACTCTGACGTATATGGTCGCTGCGCTACGAGTGCGCGTTGACAGCGCACCTAGTCCATTTAAAACGCTGGGTATGACCTCAGGAAATGTCTTCCGGACCAGACCACTTGTACTTTGTATTTTTTGGGTCGCTGATTCCGAAAATTTGGGTCCCGTGGTTCTAAAATTCCGGCTTCAACCCTAAAAATGCAAAAAAACCACCCTTTTTAGGGTTTTCTTTTCACAACGACGTTTATGACACCTCCAAATAATCCTATGGAATTCACAAATTGTGATTAACATTTAGAAATTTAGTAGCCCCATGGAAAACGACCAAGAAATGCACCACAAGGGTTCACTGTAGGGGTTGAAACCTCCCCTAATGTGACGAAAAATTAGTAAATGGCGGAAAATAAAATATTTCCTCTACTTTTTGGTGGAAGGTGAAATGAACGGGGTCGTGTGATTAGCTGAAGTAGTTTTCAACCCCTTGGGGTACCAACTACCCCCAAAGTGTGTTCAAGTTCAGGGAAAACAGATAAAATGACCTGGCGTGGAGTATTGGAGTCACAGACGGGTGGACGTTTTCGGCGAGCGCTGCCTAACGGCTGTAGCGCTAAGCTCTATTTGGCGGCAACCAACCGGGCTGACTATTCGCCATAAGCGTTGCGCTTCTTATGAGTTGTGTATTCATTGCTTATACACACACCAAACACGCACATACATACAAATACAACACTATTATTACAGCCCTAAACGTTCATAAATTTAGTAATTGCAATCATTGTATCCTGTAATCTCGGTTTATTAAGCGAGTAAAAAAACGGAACTATATTAAAGATCACTAAAGAATACCGTTGCGTGGCGGCCAATAGGCTGGGCGCGCAGCGTTGCCATATCTACTAGTCTCGAACATTCCTGGGATTTGCCGCTCAAGGCTTGAAAGCACAGTTTAAAGAATTATAAACGATTGGAGCGTTCAAGCCCGTCCCTCAACGGTATTCTTTCGTGGTCTATACTATACTTGTGTTTGTGGAATACTTTCGGCGATGTACATTCACAATGACTCATAGTAAATTAATATGAGGAAATTGATCACCTTCGAGGTCACGTAATTAACAATGTTATTTTATAACAGGTTTGAAAATCAGAAATGGATACCAACTTGAATAAATTACTACGTAACATAGATGTTCCTTATCGCGGAACCATTCCAAGAAGTAAACAGTTTCCTTTAATTCAAATAATTTCTTTAAATTGTTTCCTTTATTAATGTACAATTTAATCAGTTATTATAAATGTATAAGGTTAAAAGTAGTTATTTTCCTTGAAAGATTCAAGAAGTTTTGACTCTTGCCAAGGAATCAAATTGCCTTCCAATTACATTAGTACATTATTTTTCTTGTACTATTGCGTAAACAAGGAAAAACTATTGTTTATATATACTGTGTAGAGACGATATTCATCCAGTTGCAATCATGGCGTGCTCACGTGTCTTATTATTCCTGAGTCTGGCTGCTTTATTCAAAGCTTCAGTTACAGAAATTACACCAGAAGTATCAGGTATTTTTTGTTCTGTAGACTATTTTGTACATTTAGTAAATATAATTAAGAATATATATCACGTAAAAGGAGCTATTATTGTACTATACAAATAAATATAATTATGTTATTATTATTTAATTAAATATTATTATTTTAAATAAATATTATTATTTTATATAAATATACATAAAAATATAATAATTAATTACAATACACCATATTAATATTAAACTTATTTATACAACTAGTAAGTCGCAGTGAAAAATCACAGGCAGATTAATAATTCGACCACGCAGCTGAAACGCTGACGTGAGTTGAGCAAATTTCCAAAATTAAGTTTATAGACCTATGTTTTAGGGTTTCAACCAACAATTTGGGAAATAGGTCTGTTCACGACGGTGCTGAATAGCTGCAAAATGGTTCGCACGCCATTCCGCATATTGTGAGTATCTTCAATACACAAAGCATTGCGTGCTTCGCACGCCAACCCCACGGTAGAATCCACCAGGCTTTGAACCGGGTACTTCTATTGTATTTTACGTTTTGATCGATTTTGGGGGAACCAAGCGAGCTATAAGGTCGCGTAAAAAAACAAAATGTGCAGAATAACATCCTACGTTTATATTTGTAGAAAAAACTCAAAAACAAATTCATTCTCGTAGGAAAAATCTCAAGAAATAGTTACTTCCGGTCGAAAACGTGCTTCCGATTGTAGGATTTTTACGGCTAACGAACTCGTTCGAGCGGCTTAGATAACCAACATGTGTACCAAATTTGAACCAAATCGGACTTAAAATTTGGCCGCTAGAGTGCGAACACACACATATATATGATTTTTAACGACACCTCAAAATATGTTCTGGGGCTCATTTGCTACTCCCGACATAATTAAAAAAAATACAATTTAACAACAGACTTTAACAACTCTCCAAACATAGATCTAATTAAGCCGAACACTTGATTCACACCAACCATACAGATATACCAACCTAACCATTAACCATAATGAGAGGAAGGGCCATCGGAAGAATATAGTATTTACACTTCCCAGAAGGAAAACCCCAGCATACTCCTTAATGATAAGTTGAACTTTGCAGCTAACCCCATTTATGATGTAATATCTAATCTTTAAGCAAACTCAGCTGACCTATTAACAATTCGCTATCCACCTTTACTTCAGTAAAGCACAGAAACTATGTGCCAGTGCAAAATTTGTACATTTGACGAACAGTTAGTCTCCGATAAATTGTATTATGTTTTTTGTGTCGTGTTATCGTGTGTGCTCGGTGTCGTTATGTGTTTTATTTAAGTGTTGAGTCCCTACACCTGAAGCCGGCTGTGAACGGTGAAACAGCGCTGTGTAATTAGTTCTAAAATTTTATTACATTTTTTTGCAGATATAAAATCTATCGCATTCGAATCCTGACGTCCAAAAACCTCTATAGGTACATGTAGGTTATGTAACCTATCCAACGAATAGGCCATATTTGATATTGTTTATGTATTTTAGAAATAACAAATAATAATTATAATTATTAGATAATTTATATTACCTTTATAGAAATGCAAAGAAACTGGTGAAAAGGTTTTCAGAATGGTTAATAACAGCACAAAAATAATGTTTTAGTTACGTTTGGTGTTTGAATAAAGAAATAAGTTGAAAATTATACCAACTGATACGTTGTTAATGATTTATGTTTGTATCTATAATGTATCTATTCACCTATAAATGTAAAATAATTGCTCGTTTAATAAGATAAGATTATGGTCATTGAATTTTTAATAACATTTAATGAACATGAGCTTTAAATTTGACTGTGTGTTTGTAGATGGGGTTGATTGTTCTTGGAGAAAGGGAAATTTCCCCTGCTTTCAGCTTTCTTGATTATGTCTTTGTTTTTTGACACGTAGTTATAAAATTTTACACAGTCGATTTTGTAGTTGTACAGGATTTTAATTAAACCACCAAAGTTGGTGTTCGGAAAAGCCACACATTTATTTTTGTCGCAATCAAACATTTCAATAGTATTCAAATAAAATGTTGAGAAATTTTTCAGATGTTTTATTTTATCGTGTCGTATTTAGTATAATCAAACGAACTAAATGAAATATATACAATATCATAAAACTGAACTCCGGGACTTTTAAGCGTCTCGAAACCACTTTTCAAGACACGGAATGTTATGACCAAAAACCGGGACAATCCTGGTTTCGCGGGACGTTTGTTCACTTTAAGTCAAGGCTAAGCCCATATATAGCACGTGTGTTTGAGTAGGTGAAGCAATTAGCAAATTGTTTTGTTGTCAACTTGTTTTCCACTTATTGCCAACATGTTGTCAACTTGTTGACAACCTGTGTGTCCACTTGTTGTCAATATGTTGACAACATGTTGGCAATAAATTTCGTTGTCAACATTTGGTGTAAACGCGGCTTAAGACTACGACACTTAATTCCACGTTCACCGTGCAGTACAGGTCTTACGGGGGATAAGTCGTGCTCCTACCATTACGGGGAACATCACGTTTATTGTCGTGGGGGTTGCGTCAACTTTCCGAGCGCTGCATGGGTGTTGTGTTTTTTAGTTGGCTGCTTTCGCTGAGACTGTTGTTTGGCTTATGGGCGCTCTTTAGTGCACGGTGAACGTGGAATCGAGTCTATAAAAGATAATTATCTATATTGTATAAATCAGCAATTCGGAAAGCGAATAGACTTTATAAATCCTACATGGTATTATAAAGAAAAAATAATTATAATAAAATAAAATAATTAAGTAGGCTTTAATTATTATAAAACTGTAGGCCTACTTGTTAAAATTTTGTATTTATATTCATTATTATACTATCTAAATATGGATAAAAATAAAATCTTTAAATTAATTGATTTCTAACTTCATACTGATAGATCAAATGATTTAGAAGTTTTTAATATTATAATGAAGAAATTAAAAATCGAATATAAGAATTAATCTTCGAATATGTTATGCCAAGATATACGAACGTTTCTGAAGCTAAACGAATAGGTTCTCTTCTTTAAACTTGTATAAATAAATATTTATATTGATAATAAAAGGTTGTATTTATATTAATTTTATAACCTCAAAGTGAATCTTATTAGTTCTTTAACTCATATTTTATGAAAATCAACTTCACAAGACTTATATTGATTGAAGTTGTAAACATAACCCCAAAGATAATCTACCCTAGGTTTTGTTTAAGTATTACAGATGATGGGCGAAATCAGCTGTTATATTATGTTGTTACTCACGTACGTACGGACGTACACTCGCTTTTATAGGAGTTGATTATTAATATTTTATTATAGTTCTACTATACTATTTAATGTAGAAACATTAAAGTTTAAACCATTACATACATCACTATGACGTCACATTCAATTATACTGTACTTACAATTAATTATTATTTATTCCAAACATGGCTTAGATATGTTTCTTCTATATAACTTGGTTCATTACATACCAGATAAAATGTTTAGATTAGGTCGAAATCTAAGAAACTAAACACGAAGAATACATTTGAGTGGAAAGCATTTGTTTTTCTTTACAACTAACTTTTATAAAATAATATTTGTTAACTTAAAATCTATACTATTACATAAACATCTAATGTTGACTGCCTGTGTGTGTGTGTTACTCAATTACGTAAAAACTACTGGATGGATTTGAATGAAATTTGGCACACATGTAGATCATGACCTGGAATGAGACATAGGCTAGAATTCTTTTAGATTTAAGGGTTGAAACAACCACTAAAATAATAAATATTTATTATTATACTTCCATCAAGACTAGAGAACTGGAAATTTGTACATTTATTTCTTACACGCTATATGTAAAAAGTAAACCATATTTGTATTTTTCAGTGTACTGTTAAGGGGTGAAAATCCAACAACCCCTAAAACAATACAAATTAATTATTATTCTTCCCATTAAGCTAAAGAGCTGGAAATTGGTACATTTATTTCTTACAATACAAATTTATAGCGTGCAGCTAAGGGGTGAAAATGTAATAACAACCCCTAAAACAATAAACTTTTATTACTATGCGGCGAACCTTTGAACCGTGTGCGAAGCCACGGGTATTCAGCCAGTATATCATATACTTAACATTTCAAAATTAAATTTAAATATTGGCTAACATCTTTGTAATACAGCAATGGAAAATATATTTAATGTGTTGCAATAACACGACTAATTGAATGTTACTACGAAATTTTAGAAATATTACATTTTTACTGTACGAAATATTGAAATATGAATTAGCATGGTAAGACCAATTATTGAACGTTTATGATAATATGTCTATTAGTGTTCGGCGAATATGAATGGATCACAATCAGATAAAAAAAAAACTTACACAAGTTTAGGGCACAGATATTCTTAACGAATATGTTTTCTACAAAGTTAGTACAGTAAAACTCCAACTATCCAAACTCCAACTATCCGAATCGCTGATTATTCAAATCGCTTTCAGAATTTCAGAGAAAAAATTAAGACGGCAACGTACTGCGTTTTGCCAAATAATGATTCTGTCTACGCGCGCTATTGTGCATAGGTTTAAAATTGGCGTGCGAAGCACGCAACACTATTTGTATTGAAAATTCTCCCAATACGGGGGTTGGCGTGCGAAGCACGCAATGCATTGTGAATTGAAAATACACCTAATACGGGGTTTGGCGTGCGAAGCACGCAATGCACTGTGCGTCGGTCGCTTCTCATAGTGTTCAGTGTCAAGCTCACAAGTGCGTCCTTTGCAGTGAACGTGTTAACGCGATGATAGTACTCAAACGTTAAAGTTATAAAACGTGTATACGCGACCGTAGTATGTGCGGATAGTTTACTCCAGTCGCGTAAACGCGAAGCCGATCCCGAAAAGGTTAAAATAGATATTTTTTCGGAAAAAATCCAATCATCCGAATTTTTTATCATCCGAATGGGATCCGGTCCCAATTGATTCGGATAGCTGGAGTTCTACTGTATTGTTATATCTTAAAACTATCGTTTACAATTCATTTTTGTTATGAATAAGTTATTTTATTTCACTAAGATATTTTGTTTATTGTATTTTGCTTTGCTAAGTTGTTCATTTTTTAATATATACTACAATTTTTTTTTAATTTGCGAGTAGTTTCGGTTCTGTGGAAAATAAAATTGTATAATACAATAAACGTAATTTTATTGAATTAGTTTCAGATATGGTTTTGAAGCACACTTTGGGTATAATGGACTGTCCAAATTGTAATTACCACGTAGAACAAAGGTACCGGCGGGACGATGATGAATTGGAAAAGTCTGTCAAATTTTTTACAAAACCGAACTCGCCATGGGTAAATAATTATTTTAAACATTGTGGTTTATTAATTATATAATATATAGATTTTATATTATATTAGATTCTTCTGTGGTGGATTACTTCTTGGAGAAGGTTTTCTTGCACGTCAATCCTTGGTTTATTGTGCCCCCTGTGTCCCACGCTTTGCACGTTAGAAGCCTATACCCCTTGTGAGGTTCAGGATTTTCTTCACCAATAACATCTTCTTCGTCCCCTGGTTGCTGGATCCTCCCCTCCTTCTGCGCTCCAGAATCCTGAAGTCAAATAAGACGTGTTATAGCATAGCCTTCTCTAGAAGGCTATGGTTATAGTCTACATATATATATATAACAACGATCCGTATGCAGCGATCCTCTATTCGGGAGCCGATTCTACAACGGTAAGTGCCCCACGTTTCTGGGAACACTTACCTAAACAAATCGGTGCAGAATAAGTTACTTATCGCCTACTGGAAGAAAACGCAAGCGCTTCTTTCTATTGCCTTATCTAAACAGGGTAATTTCTTGAAGCTGAGCGCTTTGACATTGCCTCATTTCAAACCATTTTATAAATCCATCTTTTGTAATTGAGTGCTGAAAAAAACAACAACTGAATACTCTTAATACAATTTCGGATCCGGCTTGCAAATTACTTTTCATTATTAAATTTTTATTGTTTTAGGAAAACAAATTAAACTTTATACTTACAAAATATCAATTACATAACAAATGAAAAGCATTTAAAAAAATCTAAAATGCAAAACGGATGCGTATTGTGATTGTGCTTAAAATCAGACCTTGCAAACAATTTTATGATAAAAAATAAACAAAATAAAGGGTTTGAAATTTCACATTGCTCTTATGGGATACAAATCCAAGATGGCCGCTACTACAGCAGACCCTTAAACTAATCTCTTTTGTACGGCCTAGGTGATGCACCTGGTTGCCAAATATTTACCTCTAATATTTTGACTCTATCAATAAACAACTTGCAGTTATGTAATTGAATTTTACTATAAATTATGCTCGGCTCGGAATTAATTACTTTACTTTGATTTGTTATTTGGAACCTCTGAGCAGTGAGTATACTGGAACTCAACTTATAATTTCATTACGTAAGCTCCCGGATTGGAAATGATAACAATGAAATAGGTATAAATTACCTGTTGCACTGTCTATCCAATCCTTGATTATATTGTTGTGACTACCGCGGTTTCGGGGTTATTCTATTTTTCGGCCACATAAATCACACATAGAAATATATGGTTAAAATTTTCTCTCACTATTGAGGTGATCGAAAACACAATTTTAGTTACACACATATACACAGTACGCGAAACACAAATGAAGACGTCAACTAAGTAGACCTACTGCTGCCCGGGTTAGGGTTAACATTCCGTTGATTGACATTCTGACTGACAACCTAATCAACAAACACAGTAGAAAAACGGCCAACGCTGGTAAACAAACACAGAAATACGTTTCTGTAGAATACGGATCGACGCTTAACCACACGTTGCGTAACGAAATGTCCAGAAACAACATTGTAACCGTGTTTATAACTTCTAACAAATTGGTACGCCTGCGCAATGAACATATTAATATTATTGAAACAGGCTTGGCGAAAACAACGGGAATCTACCAGTTCTCCTGCAATGATTGCCCAAGCTTTTATACAGGCCAAACGGGACGCCCCTTTATAAAAAGATTTAAGGAACATTTACCAAAGGCCACACGCGGTGGCCCCCTCCCAAATCCAATTTCGCCGAACATGTAGTAACCAACTTCCACGGCTACAGTGACTTTACCACCAATATGAATATCTTACACTCCTGTAAAAAAAGGCCGTTATATGGATTCATGGGAGGAGTTTGCTATATACAGAGCCTCCAAAACTGAAAAACAATATTGAATGACAAGGTATCGTTCCAATCTAATATCGTAATTGACATGGAGAATAATACAAATGCGGCATCCGTTTGCCAACCGCAACACGTTCAGCCACCACCCCACGCACAGCAGTTTAAAGATAACATCACTAGCCAGTTAACCCTCGCCCGGGCAACGCGTACGTAGTTGACGTCTTCATTTGTGTTTCGTGTACTGTGTTTTGGTGTGTAACTAATTGTGTTTTCGACGACCTTACCAGTGAGAAGAAAATAATTTTAAACATATATTTCTATGTGATTTATGTGACCGGAGGATGGGATAACCCCGAAACCGCGGTCGTCACAACAATTTATAATCAAAGATTGGATAGACAGTGTAACAGGAAATTCATACCTATTTCAATATTTGTGAACTTGTAATTAATATTATTTGTGCTTCTGGTATTTACTACAACTACACTCGATTCCACGTTCACCGTGCAGTACAGGTCTTACGGAAGAATAGACATGCTACTACCATTACAGCGAACATCACGTTTATTGTCATGCTGGTTGCGTCAACTGACTGAGCATAGCATGGGAGTTGATGTTTTTTAGTTGGCTATTATCGCTGAGACTGTCGTAAGGATAACATTTCTTATGGGCGCTCTGTACTGCACGGTGAACGTGGAATCGGGTGTAGACACGATTAAAATCTTAAAAATAATGCATAATATTACGACTGAATATGTAAAAAACAACAGGTAAGTTATCACCCTCTAATTTGCGTTAAAAAAACAACAATTAATTTTATTCAAACTAAAAAATTTCAAAACAAAATTCAAATCTCTCTTTATAAATTCTTTTCAGAATGCAAATTAAAAGCAATTTAATATTAAATTTAAAATTAATGAACTTATCAATCTTGGCTGACAGAACACTTAAATCAAAATACTTTATGATACTGTATTTTGTATACCTTTTACAATTTAATTTACTTTATTCAATTTATTTATTTAATTATTATTATTTTATATTGAAATTAATTTAATTTGATTTGTAGTTTTGTCACTTAATTCCTGTGTATTCAGATCCTTCCTTCATCAGATTGTTTTGACAGGTCACCGTCCGATAGGGAATCAAAAGGGCTACAAAAAGGTGTCTTGACATTTTTTGTTAAAATGTACGGTTTTTGAGTAATATAGGTTTGAAATTTTCAAACAGCCGCCATGTTGAAACTCACGACTGTGTTTAATCTCTTATATTTCTTAAGATATATCATTGTTACGGTAAACTTCGTGCCGCGTTTGAACTCAATCAGTCAAACCATTCTCTAGATAAGAATTATTTTGAAAAAAAATGGCGGATATCTAGTAAACGAAGCGTTAAGGGTCTGTATTTATATGAACTTTCTGTAGAACCATTCCCCGAAGTTTGGCGCTTTACTTATGGGACACTCTGTGTATAATTTGTGTTGTACAGCAGGTTCCACAACAGTTTTTAATAGACAACAAAAACAAAAAGTGTGTAACGTGTATTTTTATAGTATCCAACTGGTTCGAACTTACTGCACGCCAACCCCCGTATTGGGAGTATTTTCAATACACAGTGCATTGGGTGCTTCGCACGCCAATTTTAAGCCTGTGTGCTATGGACGCACATATGCGTCCGCTTTAAAATATTAATGATTATTACGTAGAAAGGTTCAAAAATAAAAAATAAAGTAATTTCTTCTCATTTAGGCTATAAATATAAAAAATAAAAGGTCAGCCCCTAGCATAGGAAATACGAAATTAGAGAAGGGATGAACGTGTTAAGGGAGAGGTAAACATCCACTAGTTCGTTTGAAGGATGAGTCACATTAGATTAGAAAGCGGTGAGGGAAAATGTCCTTTTTCTCCACTTCTTTCCCCACACCCCTGGCCAATCGCGCCAGGGTGAGGCCGAGTTTCAGAATTCACGCTCATATCTGTAATAACTTTATAATAAACTAGAGGAGACCCCTGCGTGCTTCGCACACCAACCCCCATGGAACCTTCTAAAAACATACGTTATGTTTTATTTATAATAAGTTGTAGTATTAATAATAACCTCAAAACTAAGATGGTAAATAATTTAAATGTTCAAACCAAATTATTTCTCATATTTTATAGCAGCAGTTAATAATAGTTAAAAGAACCAGCAAAGCTCAGGTCTATACTTTAAAACCCTAACCTAAAAGCTAGAAATACAAAAATAATTGCTTCAAATTTTGAAATCAACTGTTAATGGAAATATTGAAGCAAACATCTATATTATCTGTTATTTTATTCAATTGGTTGCTATGGTAATAAATGTAAATACATGTGTTGGTTTATCATTCCAGGCCTAACCTAAGATTTTTTCCGACTACATTTACAAATAAAGTTTTTTTACCGAAATGAATTATAGCCTATGTTACTCAAGGATAGTGTAGCTTTTTATTAGTAATACTATTTTTTCAATCGGTTCAGTAGCGCCAGAGATTACCCCCTACATACAAACAGACAAACAAATAAACAAACTTTACCTCTTTATAATATTAGTGTAGATATGATAGAGTGAGTTCACGCCGTTGTGCTTATAGTCTGTACTTCAAGCCAGTCTGTGTTAATTTTTTGGTACATATGATTTTTTTCTTTTTTTCCAATTGTATAATGTTTTGAATGTTAAATATACTTACTATGAACGCTATGTAATTGTATAAACTCATTACATCATTATTTCAACGTCTAAGACTATCTGCATGTTATTTCAGTGTTTCTGTGGAAAAGAGAGCTGGCTGGCAAAACTCATAAAAGAAAACCTGTTCGCGTCTGCAATGTGCATTCATCAAGCGAAAGCCAAATATATGACAGGTAAGTTATGTTCAACTTTGGCTGGCTATAATTAGTTTTGAAAAGTGTTACAATTTCCTAAATGCTATTAAAATATTGAGTACTAGAGGAAACGTCTGCCCCGTTTGGTGCCCGTTGGAACCTTCTGTACTCATAATAATGTTATGTTTTCTTCATAATAAAGGTGCAGGATTACTAATAACGCCAAAGCTAAGATGGTAAATAATGTTAAATGTTCAAATCAAAATATTTCGTATAATTTACAACAGCAGTTACAATAAAGGCTAAAAGAACCAGCAAGGCTCAGTTCTACACTTTAATAAAAACTTAACACAAAGTTAGAATTTAAAAATAATTATAACAATACACTAACACACACACACTCGTGTAATGATCAAACGCGTTTCAAGGACAAAGTCGTCATCCTCAGTGATACATGAGCTACAACTAAAAACTTATATAAGTTTTACTGTATCACTGAGGATGACGACTTTGTCGTTGAAACGCGTTTGATCATTAAACGTATGTGTGTGAGCATTAGTGTATTGTTATTATTATTTTTTAAATAATTCCTTCTCACTCGTCAAGCTCAAAGTTTATTAAAAGTTAGAAATACAAATAATTGCTTCAAAGTTTTAAATCAGGTGTTAATGGAAATATCAGAGCAAACTGCTGTTTTATCTATTGTATTCCATTGGTTGCTATGGTAATGAATGTAAATGCATTCAAGAAATATGTGTTGGTTCCATCAGTCTAGGCCTAACCTAAGATTTTTCCGACTAAATTTACAAAAACTGGTTACTTAGGGTTAGGGAAGCTTTTTATTAGTACAGTAAAACAATTTTTTCAATCGGAAACAGACAAACAAATTTTACCTCTTTATAATATTATTATAGATAGAATGAGAAAGCATTTCCTTTCTTAAATTTGTAACGAATAATTCCAAACAAACAACTATACAAAAAGTATCATATCAAAATTTCCCGAGAATCTCATCAAACTTAAAACATATTACACTATAAACAAGATCCTCGCTCAACAAAGACATTCAAGGAAAACATCAATCAATACCCCTTGAAAAAAATATCAAAAATAATTTATAAACGATAGTTACAGGAGAGTTGTATAAAACACCCTATCAATTTGAATAAATAATTTGTAATATTGTATTACAGTATAATTAATTACAGCATAAACCACCAAAAACGTTAAAAAAAGTTAAATCAATTACCATAATATAAAAAAATGTTAATGGCATGGACTTAAGTTTGAACATACTGAAATTTACAAATAATTAAAAAAAATTAGGATAATGTAAGTTGTCAGTGTTATTACGATAATCAGCTGTATATTCAAAATCCCTACACTAGCAACTTTCACAAAGAAAGCTGGTTGCAAGCGCTGACCGGGGCGAGAAAAAGTTTTCATTGTATCAAGTTTGTGCGTTCAGAGACAACGCTTGTTCCGACTTGCAAGCGCCTGCTACAAGCGCTGACCGGCAAGCACGAACTTTTGATACTTGTTTTCCGGCGCTGGTACAGATAGTGCCAAGTAGCGTGAAGCGTCACTTGAGCATGCGCTACAACGTCTTACCCTCTCCTACTCGACTGTGAGTCTTCAGTACAGTCACCATCAAAAAGTGTTGATATATAATCAACACGACTACATAGCAAACATGAATTAGGTAGGGCAGGCGGCTCTGACTGTACTCCGCCGCGAGAGGGGAAATGTGGTGGGAGCCGGCGTAAGAGACTTGCACACCCCCTCTTCGCGCTCCAACCTAATTGGCGCTATCTGTAGCAGTCAAGTCGCTGACAACTCACAGTGAAAACTAAATGTTTTATCTTACAATCGTTTTTAAAAACTATTTGTATAGAATTATTATATGGTAAATGGTCATTAAAACAAATAGTTTCAAACACATTAAAGACAAACAAATAACTAGCCGTTATTCCGGATGAATTGGTTGCTTATGCCGGTTTTCCCAGGATTTGTCCGACGTAGTTTCAATTTTCTTGAGGATATAATTGAATATGCCCAACTCCATTGTCATATAAGAAAAAAACCTCACGTTGTCCAATTTTAATGGAGGAAACAGACGGTGGTATTCACCAAATCTTCCTCTTCCGCGGTTAATATAATGTATACCGATTCTCTTTCGACGCACTTTCAAATCTAAATTTTCAAGCAAAAATAATTCTACATCACTTGAGGAAGACATTCTCGGAATGAAAGTTGCAAGCTTTTGTTGTGAACACCCAAAACTATTCACAAGGGCTTGCAAACGCTGGGAGCAAGCGCCTAGAAACAAGTAACTTGCAACCAGCTTTCTTTGTGGACGCACCTTTTGCTACTATTCAGTAGCTTATCAATTACCAGTGGATTTCATACTATCAGTTATTTGTACCTCTTTATGTTCAATTTTTGTTTAAGAATAATTTATTAAGTTTATTTTTCAACTTTATTATAACCCAAGTTGTATACGTTAGGCAATAGTTTGACTTATACATTTAATATTATTTACTATTTCATCTTTTACGTTATGATTGCTCCTGCATCTTTATTAAAAAGAATATATATAATTTTACCAACACTCTAGTAATGTATAATTAATATGTAACTGACAATTTAATATATATAAACAAACGATATGTTGTCTGTATATATGCACTGAAGTAGCGTGACTCAGCTCCAGTTTAATACCTTCGTCCAGTCTATATTAAGTCGTAATTTCATATGTAAATGAGCATGTAGTCTTGCAAAACACCGTCAATAAGATCTATTAAAAGCTAGAAAGAGATTGGTCATACAGTACTATAACAATTCTATATTATATTTCAGGTACAGACACTGATTTGGCAGCAATTATGTCTACAAATTCAAAAATGAGCCAAGTGAGTATAATTCGTATAATATTTCAAATAATACATCAAAAATACGTTCAGGATTTTAACTAAAACTAGTGAAAAGATAGAACACTTTTTCGAGACTTCGCGGCACACAGAGTTTTCAAAATGTTGACCAAATATTTTCAAAATTTTGACCCAAAAACGTGACCCTGACGCGATACGACTTTTTAACTCTCAAAATCGTTTTTTCGTACCCGAACGTATAAAACGATACCCTACATGGCACTTTCATAATTTTGACCCAATATTTTCAAATTTTTGACCCAAAAACGTAACCCCGACGCGCTACGACTCGCGCTAGAAAGCTCAAAAGCTTTACTACTCTCCACAATAAAATTACAAGATTTTGGTACCACCGATTTTGTGAGTGCTTATATCGTGTTTACAGGAAAACAGACACACACAATTATCGCATGATTTCAATTCTTCGGCATTCTAATGCGATAGTAAAATTACAAATAAATTCAATTTAGCCCATTTAGGAAATAACAGGACGATAGTACAATATACACTTTAACAAGAGGACGTTTCGACTGTCATCATCTTCAGTTGCATATATAGCAGTATTAAGACACGAAAGATAATTCAGAAAATTTACTTAAAGACTGAATACAATTAACTGTTGCGTACACTACTTAAGGGTCTGCTCCAGTAAACGAGAAATCCACAGGAACGCAAGCGCCTCTCACTATATCCCTATCTAAACAGTGCAATTTCTTGCGCTGACATTGCCTCATTTCAAACCATTTTATAAGTCTATCTTTTGTAATTGAGTGTTGAAAAAAAAACTGAATATTCTTTATAAAATTTCGGATCCTTTTTGCAAATTATTTTTCGTTATTAATTTCTTATTGTGTTAGGAAAAAAATTCAAACTTTGTACTTACAAAATGTCAAAACCAAAAGCATTAAAAAAAAAATGTAAATTGCAAGACGGATGCGTATTGTGAGTGTGCTTAAAATGAGACCTTGCAAACAATTTTATGATAAAAAATAAACGAAATAAATGGTTTGAAACTTAACATTGCTCTTATGGGATAAAAATCCAAGATGGCTGCCACTACAGCAGACCCTCAATCCACAATATAGCAAACATTATTATTCAAAGTGTTTCAAAAATTGAAGATTAGTAAAGTTTACAACAGCGAAACAATTAAGCACACACTTTGTGGAATAGATGTGTAGGTACTCAAAAAGTAAAATATTTATGCTGACTTAACAAATGAAACAGGAAACTAACAGAAAGTTTTAAGTATAAACAATTATTTTTTAATTAAATTTGTATTGCCCTACAAAAAGTGATAATGCAGTGTTCCTGTGGATATAATTCTTTGGTCCCATGTACAAGCATTTATTGTAGACTAGCTGACCCGTACGGCGTTGCCCGTGGTTGTTGATATTTTCAGTCTTTTTGACGTAATTGTAATTCTTTTTAAGTGTTCGTTGAATACCTGTGCGTATCCTACTGTGGTCATGAAAAAAAGTCTACGCTATTTAGGAAAGCACTGAAAATTGTATTCCTGTAAACTACTATCTAACATGAAAAAGCTTTAAATATATCGTTTTAATTTATAGTTTTTACTAAGTTTGACTTTCACTTAATTTCATTGACAATGTTGCGAGCACCTACGGCCTTAGAGGAAGCTACGTACCAAATTTCATTCCAATTCGTTCTTTTAGGGATTTTTAGTAACTTTGACCCCCTCCACAAACCACCCTAAAATTTCGAATTTCTTTTAACCATTTCTTAGCGAGGGTTTAAATTAGCTGGGGGTCGTAGAAAAGATATTTGAATCACTTTGTAACATCCGCGTTAATTTAGGATGTAGCAAACTGGTTCAAATAGAGTTTGTAATTTTAAATGTATAGGCCTAATTAGTATAAGATATTTATATTGTTTAGTATTTAAATATACAATATACAGTATATATTAAAATAAAGCTACGAATGTGATATTTTAATGGCATTTAGTTTAATTCAGATGGTTTGTTTAGTTTTCAATAAAATATGTTTAAACTCGTGTATGTTTATGGTTATGCATGGTGTCAAATAATTTGTTTGTTATTATTATTATTAATAGCGAAAATATATTTTGAAAAGTATTAAAAGCTTCATAGTTATGATATATTTTATATAAACAATATTTCAAGCAGCATATTTCTAAGTAGGCCTATATAGTATTTAATAACCAATGTTTGAGTTGAATTGTAATTCTGTAAGCATTTTTATTTGTGTTTGTTTATAGTTTTTCAATGTAACCTTAAAAAGCTGTTGGTTTTGAAGAGTATAAAGTGATTATAAATTTGCTAAGTAATGTTTCTATGGTAATACTTGTAAACAAACATAAGCTTTTTATACGAACAGCTGTTTTTGTGAGCTATGGTTTTGAGTTCATAAAATAAATGCTGTTCAGTTTCTTCCAAATTTGAAACTTTTTCGGGAAACTTTTCAAACTTTTCTTTACGTATAAACCTTCTATAAACTACTAAAAACATTTTAAGACCAAAAATAGCCAAATCGGTCCAGCCGTTCTCGAGTTTTAGCGAGACTAACAAATAGCAATTCATTTTTATATATATAGATTAATACAAAAATTATTTTCACCATACCAACACAATAATCTGTTGTTTACAGTACTATCAGCTATGATTGAAACCAATCGATTACTGATAGGCCGGGTAAACAGTCCGGGCATGGGGGGGGGGGGGGCTAGACCGGGGGTATGGGGCTTAACGCGTTCACTTCTAAGGATGCACTTGTGAGCTTGACACTCAAATTGAACACTAGGAGAATCGGCCGACGCACAGTGCATTGCGTGCCTCGCACGCCAACCCCCACATTGGAAGTATTTTCAATACACAATGCATTGCGTGCTTCGTACGACAACCCCCGTATTTTTTGTATTTTCAATACAAAATGCATTGCGAGCTTCGCACGCCAAACCCCATATTGGGAGTATTTTCATTACACAATGCATTGCGTCCTTCGCACGCCAACCCCCGTATTGGGAGTATTTTCAATACACAGAGCATTGCCCGCTTCGCATGCCAATTCTAATCCTATGTGCGTCCGCTTTAAAATATAAGTGATTACATAGAAAGGTTAAAAAATTAAGTAATTTCTACTCATTTAGACTATAAAAATAAAAAATAAAAGGTTAGCTCCTAGCATAGGAAATACGAAATTTGTAGCAGTGAACGTGTTAAGGAGTTCAGGTGAAATATTAACCCAGCATTGAGTCCGTACCTTTACACCGTAAGTGAATACACAAAGACCTATAACACTCCTAGAGGCCGCACCAAGTAGTGACCCAGCAGCTCATGCTTGAACTCTTATAAAAAATAAAATAAGTATAATATGTAAAATCAAACGGCACATAACAATTAAAACACATATTAGTGCTAATCTCTTTAAAGAAAAATACCTGACTATAATTAATAATATACATATTTTCCTTTCCCTGGGAGTTAGGGGGGGGGGGTGTGGAGTCCGGGTAAATCTGTAAAAAGGACTAGGCCAGGTAAGAAGGTTCCAAGATTTGTCACTACGAGCGCTGCTATTCTACTTACAGTATTCCATTATATAATTTTTGAACAGCTGACTGTTTCTAGCAACATAAACAAATGAAACAATAACAAACCTTTGATGTTGTTACTAACTCATACATTATAGGTTCAAATAAACAAAATATCACATACAAAAATAACATTTTGAACTATTGAATATCAAACAGTTTTTCAATAATATAGTCAATGCTATTCGTAATTAGTATAGTGAAATAAGGTATATGTTTTGAACAGACATCATGTTTTATTTTCAATTCTTGTTTTATTTTTCAGTGTGTTTACGACTGCATTTTCAACAAATTAAATTTGGTAAGTGACAAATGTTGTAGTAATCTGGTAATTTCTATACAAATATAAAATGCACCATATCCACGTCCGTCTGTTTTTCAGCATAAATGTATATTATTTGTCTATGCTTTGTTTGATCAAACTATTATTAAAGTTATAACTATGGTGCTTAGCTCTAGTCAAAAACCCAAATAACTGTATGTACGAGGTCTGTCTAGAAAGTTCAGTGAATGGTATAGTAAAAACATAAAAACAGAATGTACATTAGAAATACTTTTTTTTGACCTTCAAAATACTCTCCACCAGACACAACGCATTTCTGACAACGTTCGTATAGCGCCTCAAAACTGTACGGAGAAGTCTTCAATCGATTTCAGAATTGCCGTCACTTGGTTCTGAATCTCTTCGACGTCCGTAAATAGTGTTCCTTTAAGGCCTTCTTAAGATGTGGGAACAAAAAAAAAAAAACAAAAAAAAAAAAATTCAGCAGGTGACAGATCTGGAGAGTACGGTGGGTTTTGCAAAACGGTCACTCCACGCTGAGTCAAAAATTGGCGTACAAAAATGCTGGTATGTGATGGTGCATTGTTGTGCATTAACATTCTTCCGGTCTGGAACATTGTGGCCTAACACGCCGGATGCGCTGCAAAAAACGTTTGGGAACCTCCAAGTAGAATGCGGCATTCACCGTTTGGCCAGCAGGAACGAATTCCTTATGGATGGTGCATTCTTTGTCAAAAAATGTGGTCTTCACTTTGGATTTTTCCACGCGGCTTTTTGTTTGTTGCAGGGTAGAAGGTGACAGCCATTCCATTGATTGTCTTTTCGTTTTGGGGTAGTACTGGTAACACCAAGTCTCGTCTCCTGTAACAATGGAACCTAGAAAAGACGGATTCCGGTCACACATATCGATGAAATCGCCACTTGCCTCAAAACGTCTTGATTTTTGATCATCTGTTAGGATGTGCGGCACAAATCGTGAACAAATCTTGCGTTTGCCCAATTCTTCAAGGACGATGGCCCATACTGTGTCTTTACAAATACTTCTTCTGCTACTAAACGCAGAGTCAATCGCCGATCTTTTGTTAGCATCGTTCGCACACGTTCAAAGTTTTCCGGCGTCCTGCTTGTGGATGGTCGTCCCGAACACGGTTCGTCCTCCACCGATTCTTTGCCAGCGCGAAAGCGTGCAAACTAATCGAACACATATTTCCTACTCACAGCATCCTGCCCGTACACTTGCACCAACATCTCATGGGTTTCTGTCGCCGTTTTACCCAAATTGAAGCAAAACTTAATGTTGTGTCGTTGCTCCATGGCTTTTCGACGCACACTACTCGGAACACTGCGTACGCGGGCTGTTTCAAGCGTTGATTACCGATATATTAGACTGTTCACTGAATTTTTTAAACAAATCTCGTATTGTTTTAAAGAGTTCAACTACAACGCGTATTTTTTAAATATCACAATCGATATAGAGTTAGATTCTCCTAAATAATAATTCTAGTTTAAGGCAATAAATTTACAAACCGGGTTAGTACGTTAGAAAACATTAGTAATCCCGGGTGATACTCTTTCCAGTCAAATACTTGTCAATGGAAAGAGTAGTTTTTACTATTGATAGTTTATCATTGATTATAACTGACGTTATTTTTTGTAACGTTAACATTCACTTTTCGGTTTTGTTTTAGCTTATACTAATATTATATAACGATTTCGCAAATATAAATCTACACAATAATACTTGTTTTCTTAAATACACGCCATGGGTAGATTTGGTTACGGTTAAGCTTATTATAATTTTTAATACTGTTTGTACTTTCATAATTGCACCAATAAGGAACCAACCACCAAAAATGGAAATTTAACCTTTTTACTTAAAATTACTCTTGAAAACATATTTTGTTATGCAATATAGGTTCAACTCATATCTGCATTGTGATATCACCTAGTATAAAATTTTCAAACAACTGGTTAATAAAAATGTACCTGGTTAATGTACACTTATATGTTTTACAATACGGAGAAGGGGCGAGATAGGCAATACGGTAGCAAATAACTGAAGTGCTGAGTTGTTGTCAGTTATTGTAAAGTCAAGCCACAGTCAAGTGGGTAGAGTGGGATCTTCCTGATCAGAAGATATCCGGTTCGAATCTCGGCTAGACCAGGTAGCTTTCCATATCTGTGATTTGAGTGTAGGAGGGCGGAAGTAGTGCAAACGGTGGTTGGCTCGCTTCCAAGCTGACGGGATATGACTGGTTGCCTAGTCTCCGGCTGGGATGTTTTGCATATTTTCACTAAGATATTTATGTATATATACATATATTTAAAAAACCACAAAACATTGTTATTCTTATAATAAACTATGACAGGAGATTAAATATTTACATGTTTTATTAGTTATTATGGTCAGATGGCATGATAAAATATCTATATAAATATAACATACATTTGTTACGAAATGTAGCTTAAATAAAAAGTTTTGTACCCATATCTAAAAAACAGCAATACTGAATAATTTTAATTTTTGCACTTGGTTCGTTATTGCATAATAATAACTGCGTCCAATTAATTATAATTAGATATTTTTGAACAATTATTATATCTAATAAATGTTACAAAATTTTAAATTCAAAATTTCTTTTCAGCTTAGCGAAGAAGGTGAACTGAACAAGACGGAAATTATGGAAATATTTAAAAACAAGGTTTTCGTAGAGGACGGGTTGAAGGAGACAGCTGATAAGGTTCTGGATAGATGCTTGAGTACAGGAACTGGTAAGTCGGACTTCCAAACGGAAATATAAAATTGGTCCTTGAATAAAAAATATTATTTTGAAATATTTTTGTTACTGTTGCAGATCAAAAACAAGCCTTAGAAATTGCTCTTAGCGCTGGAAACACTACTTGTAACAAAGAAGCTTTCAAGTTTATTTTTTGCGTTACTATGGAAATGGCACAGGTGAGACATTAAGCATTTACAGCGTTAGATTAAAACTTTTTTTTCATTTTCGTACACACCACCAAGCAACAAGTAATAAGCACAATTTTGAAGAGATGGTGAATGCAGCGGCACACTACATTGTAGTTTAGTGTTCTGAATTTGTGACCAACTTAAATGAAATTTAGTTTTCTAACGTATTGAAACATCTTGAGATGTAGATAAATTTCCTAACCTCAAAATGTACAATATGTTCTCTAGAAGAAAAAGGATCTAACGCTTTTCTTAAATTATTCACGATCGTAGTACTTTATGTGCTTGAGTCGCGTTTACTCAAGTTTTCTCCCATGAAAATAGTTCTATTTGAATTAATTTTTGCTATCCTATATTAGTTGCACTAGGAGCTCTGCCCCTGGATTCTTCGCGTCCCAACCCCGTCTCTGCCTACGGCCTCAGATGGCTGACACGCTTCGCTCGCAGTTGGAAAACTCTCTAAAATCTCTCGCTAATCTTTGGCTCGTTTGTACCTGGGTGAACGAGCATCGTTCAGTATTTTTAACATCTGGATTGTATCTATTCGAATATTTTGTGACTTTGAAGGAGGTATAGAAAGGAGCTGTACCTGTTCGCCTTCTAAGTGACTTGAAATGTGGTATAAAAAGAAGTTTAGATTTTAAATTTTATGCGCATTTTTCAGACTTAATGCGCGTTTTTGAATACACAAGACCTAGCGCATTCAATTCCTGACGTCAAATAACCCCTGTATGCAAATTTTCATCGAAATCGTTAGAGCCGTTTTCGAGATCCGCGACAGATACTTACAAATATACAAAGATTGATACAAGAATTGCTCATTTAAACTAATAGGATTTAACCTTCATATATTACTCTTACTTCATTCTCTTGCTTTGTTATAATAATATCCGACTTCATTATCATGTTTCAGTCTCTTACTTAATTCTCTCTCTTAGTCTCCGATTACAATAATTATATTATGTTTTATTTTCTTAGTTTACGAGTACTGAGATACTTTAATCTAAATAATAAAAATGAATGGCTGTTCCTTTGTAAGCGCATCAATTGAGAACGGCTGGACCAATTTGGCTATTTTTTGTTTTAAAATGTTCGTAATAGTCCGAACTAGGTTTTTATATAAAGAAACATTTTAAAAGTTTCCCGTAAAAGTTTCAACTTTGGTAAAAACTAAAAAGCCTCTTTTGCACGGACTCAAGACCATAGTGCACAAAAACAGCTGTTCTTATAAAAAGCTTAGCAACACATCATGTTTGTTTACATTCATTACCATAGCAACATTACTTAGCAAATTTGAGGAGTATAAGCTTTTTTTAGCTATTGCTTGATTTAATTTAAAGGGTAGCTATTCCATTTCATTACATTGACAAACTTAAAACAAACAAAAATCAACTAAAACTGCTTACTATATTTTAATTCAATTCAAACATTGGTTCTTACATAATATATACAAAGCAGCTCAGTTGGATCAAAAACTGAATATAATTTTAGGTTAGGCCTACAATGAACCAAAACCCGTTTATTTTCAACCGATTGGGCTAATTTAGAATCATGTTTTTTACAAAATTCTTCACAACTATCAGTTTTTTAGATTAGGTAAAAACAAACAAAGTTTTATAAACAAAACAAAGTCTATAAAGGTTTACAAACTATAAATCTAAATTTGTGTAGTATATTCTTAAATGGCATAAAAACCATTTTGCAATTCGATTTTGAAAAGGTTTTGAAAAACTGTTTCTAATGCAACTTCTTAAATATTTAGATAAATTTAATATTCTTTGTTGTAGCCAATATGGCTTTCAAAAAGGACAATCCACAATCGATGCAGTAGTCAAGTTAATGGAATTCTTATTGGACGGTCTTGATAAGAAAAGGGAACTTATGAGCATTTTCTTGGACCTTTCTAAAGCTTTTGATTTTGTTGATTTTAATTTGTTACTAAATAAATGTAAAACATTGGTATTAGAGGGATTCCATTACTATGGATAAACTCATATCTCTCCAATAGAACCAGCGTGTTAATGTTGCAGGAAGGCTGCCTAAAGAGACTGAGCTGAGACATGGAGTCCCGCAAGGATCAGTTCTCGGCCCAGTGTTATTTTTACTCTATATTAATGATTTGTCATCATCAGTACATGCGGATAGGGTAATTCAATTTGCTGATGATACAACACTATGTTTTCAAGCAGATTCTGTTCAACAATTGGAGCAGAAGGCTTTTATACAAGTCAATGCCACTGGACAGTATTTTGCTGAAAACTATTTAACAATCAATCCATGTAAAACTAAGTACATAAACTTCAGTAGAAAGTATAGCTCAAATCTGACACCAAGTGTCATGCTAGGTGATAGTATACTTGAAGAAGTGCAATCAATAACATTTTTGGGTCTTCTAATTGATGAACTGGAATTAGCAATATCAGTGCAAAAATTAGCTCAGCTATATTTGTATTGATAAGTTTGAAGCCATACTGTGGTAGATCGATACTTTTAACAGCCTATTATGGGATAGTGTATCATTATTTGAACTATGGAGTTCTTCTTTGGGGAAACTCATCAGTTCAAAACATGAAAAGAGTGTTTGCCTTGCAAAAAAGAGCCATAAGGCTTATTGCAGGGCTACATAAAAGACAAAGTTGTAAAAACTATTTCAAGAATTATGGAGTACTTACACTTCCATGTATTTACATACTTGAAGTGTTGCTTTTTCTAAAATTCAAGTGTGATCATGTCCAAAATATGAATATACACAACTACAGCACCAGACAAGCTTGTGAGTATCGTGCCAGACAGCACAGGTTAAATTTATACAGTAAACTTCCCTCACAAGCTGGTGCAAAGTTCATGAATAAGCTTCCTAAAAGCATTCAAAATTCCCCAAACTACAGGATTTTTAAAAACAGTTTTGGACAATTTCTATTGTCTGGATCCTTTTACTCGGTGGATGAGTTTCTGCATCATGATACTCTTTTGTGATAGATGTGATCTCTTCTTTTTTTTTGCATTGTGTTGTTGTATTGTTTCATTTTAACTGTGTTTATGTGTTTATACATTATTTCATTTTTTTTAAATTTAAGTAAGGATTTTAGAATAAAATAATATGTATTTTTGTAATTTATTTGTAGGATATCTTTGTTGTTGTATTTATTCTTTTTTAGTGAGAAATGCATTTTATGGCTGATCTCATATACTTCAGAACAATTATGTAGATCTAATTATAGATGTTTATATATATAAATTTTAAACTGTTGAGGTTTCCTAAATAATTTGTGTGTATGGGTATTGTGATATATGTTTACTGATTGTTGTAATTGATACTTGAATTGTCCTATACAAATGTAAAATTTGTCAAAAGGATAAATAAATTGAAATTGAAATTATTTAAGTCAATGTAATGAAATGGAATAACTAGCCCACCCTTTAAATTAAATCAAGGAATAGCGTAACATTGCTGGGTCCACTAGTGTTAAATAATTATGTTTCAAATTATTACTTTATTGTTCCACTCTACTACTACAATATAATATTACCTTATAGACTTTACTATCCACTGCTTTACTGCATACTCTACTTTTGGTACAAAATTATTTTTACTACAGTATTAACTTTCTAAGGTAATGACTCTACAGTACTAAAAGCACGGAGTACAGTAATGCTTATTACTCGATATCAATTTACTAATTAGAATAGTTGAAATATTGTCACTTTGATAATAATTACAATTTACAGAATCTTCTAAAAATGTCAATCATTTCTAATTATAAAAATGCCAAATGAGTACACAGAGTGTTCATAAAGTATAAAGTCCCTTTAACTGCCTTTATTATTTTTGTTATTGAAAATAAGTTAACAAAACTTTCTATATATCTTGTGTTGCATAACAGGAAAATTTGTTGACATATGTGAACCTTTATGATTTTGTAGGGGTTTGAGGGGTTTAGCGGGGTAAAACATTTCAAATATAAAGGTAGGTCATGTAATACACAATTGAAAAGCGTATTAAAAGAGAAACACAATGGCACAAACTAGAGCTTAGTATCTTGCTTCGTTTCAAAGTAATGGACAATCAAAGTTCTGGAAAATGATGTTATCATAGCATGAAATCAGGTTATTAGTTTGTTAATATTAGGAATAAGTATATTGCATGTTATTTTCCAGAACTTCATAAACTACGTTCTTTATTTTACTATCTTAGGTTAACAGATAAAACATAATAACTTAGGACTTCTCAGCTGCAATTATTGCAGAATTATGCTTATATTCATATTACTATATCATTAAAATTCTACTGCAGTACTGGCTTGTTAGCGAATTTCCATAGGAAAAATGAGCTATTGTAGTGGTAAGACCCAAGGTCAGGAGTAGCAAATGAGCACCGATCATGGGGCCCAGAACACGTTTTGGGGTGTCATTAAAAATCATATACATTTATATATGTATTACAACGAATAACCTTTTCGAGAATTAAGTTGTAGAATAATTTGTTTTGGCCACAACTGCAACGCGTCGATCCCCACGTTGGCAGCGCCAATTCTACAACGAATCTCTGTTTTTTGAATGGTTATTTTGTTGGAGAATAAGTTATTTCCACCTACTGGAAGTCTTATAGGCAATCTCACTTTGTTTGGCCTAGGTGAAATAACTATGTGTCGAATATTCAGTTCGCTGACTATTCTGACAAAAAACTTTACTTTATACTTCCAGTAATTTATTTTTGATTTTAGCTCAGTTAGAACACAAGTTAATAATTTTACTTTTTGTAAACCTCTGAAGAGTGAGTACACTGGAACTAACCTTGTAAATTGCTTATTTGTGCTTGTAATTATTTTATGAAATTCCACTTTATCAATTCTTAATCTAAAATTCATAAACTATTGGGATATTTGAATATTAGGTGTTTTTGTAAATAATAACCTTTTATAAAACAAAATAAAATTTTAATAATTTCTTTTTTCTAATTTTAAACGTAAAACAAAATTCTTGTATTTAATATTTTTCAAACAAAACCAAATGATAACTTTCTTCTCGAATAGAATAATAATTTTTAAAACTATAAGGCAGAACTAACCTCTTAATTTATTATAGTTTATTTTAATATTTTATTTCTCAATTAAATTTAATTAATACTTTAATGAAATTTTGAATTTGAATTTACGATTTAATGAATTTACTTCTTTAATTAATTACAAATATTTCTTAATCGAACATCCTAAGTAACCCAGTATTTAAAATAAATTTATTTGAATTTACTTCAGGCAATTTAATAGGGACTAACGTATTTTACGCTTCTACCGACCTTTTCACACTTGTCCAGGCGCCGCGACGTTTGTGGTGAGATCCGCGAACGCTGTCTAGTGATGATAAGCTACAGATGTTCTGCGTGCTGATAGAGTTGTCTTGTGGGTGAAGGTGGAGTCCTGTAGGGTTGTCTGGATGTATGATGGATGGCTTCTTAAAGATGGATGTGGTGATGCCGTGTCTGCAATCCCGGTTTGTCTATTCCCTCGTAGCTACAGTTGCATGTCCTAGTGGTCGTCTGGTGGTGTCCTGGAGTCCTGTCTGGAAGCTATACGAATCACTCCATGTATCAGCTGTCCTGTAAGCTATGTTTTTCCTCCAGAAAATCCCAAGTTAGGCCAACTTCGTATAGACTAAGTTGCCACTGAAGTTCTTGTAGAGTTGAGGCGGTGTCTATTGCTGCATCCCAGATGAAAACCGCAATGACGTATCTTCTTACTTGTTATAAAATTTTTAAAGTTTAACGAAGAAAATACTTAGCTTCTAGCACGCTAAAGTATTTTATAAAAAACAAGTATCTGCAACGATGCGTTTAATTACATCGTAAAAGTAATAAGGCTGCACGATGCGTTAAATTACATCGTAGAAATAATAAGGCATGCACGATGCGTTTAATTACATCGTAGAAATAATAAGGCATCTCGAGTCTCCCCGAGCAATCGTTTATATAAGGTTTTTCGGCACTATTTCATTGCCAACTTAAGCTTTCTACCACTGTATTTCCATAATGCTTTAAAATCCATTTTTTCGCCAATTTCAAACTTCTAATCTACGTAACTTTTCATCCTGAATTTTATTTTAATTTTTTCATAATTTTGTAACTTGATTTAGCCTTTGTTTTAATTAAGTTTCTATTGTTTCTTTGAGTACGCCCATTTTCGTAAGCTGGTAACCCTGTTCTCCTTCCATCCGTCTCGTCTTCGGACCGCCCCTCTACTGTCTTGCGTTCTTATCTCGCTTCCCGCAGTTTTATGCTATGGAAACTCTTTTTCTATGTAACTCCTCCAGGGTTTTTCCGATTTTCCTGAAACTAACATCATTTTCCTCAGCTCGTTGTTACCTTTCCACACGAACTCGAGTGACGTTCGTACGACTCTTGGTTCGCGTACACGACCCGCGCGCGTTTTTCCGCGGCGATTTTTCCCGGAAAAGTCTTAAATTTCCACTTCTTTCAGTTTTTCTTTTTCTACTTTTCTTGTCCATTGGTTTTCATTCACTAGCCGGATTTTCATCTCATTTCTGCTTTTAGTCGTCTTGCTGTGAGGTTAGGGACTTTAACGATTTTTCTCAAACTGGGGTTTTACTTTACTCCCGAAACATATTTCAAATACTGGATTATTTTTACATAACTACTTCATTTACATACCATTTACTATTTTGGATTGTTAAAAGTTTGAGTTTAAATTTTCGATTAACTGTAAAGGTGCAAATTCTATCACCTTTTTCCTTTCATAAATTTTCTAGTTTTTCTTTTACATTATAAATTGCCTTTATCAATACTAAAACTTGTTTTAGTTAGAATTTAAAAAACTTTATTTTTAACCTACTTTTTTATCCTTTAAACTTTATGAATTACCATTAACTTTTTTATATGACAAAATTTCGCTAAAACTTATTTCACCTTTATTTTAGGCCTTTTTAAGAAAAGCCTAAAAAACCTTTTTTTTTTTAAATTAGAGGAATTTTGAAAATTTTCTCATTCTTTGAAAGCTCGTATCTTACGTAACTTTGTGATTTTTTAATATCTACTCTTGCAGTAAATACACCCGCGGTTAGCGTAATGCATTTCCCGAAGATTTCGATTTTTTATTCAAATCTTGGATTTTGGCTTCCCGTAGGAATCTTTTAAGTAATTTTTATAAGTTCCCATTCCTGCTCAGACAGGCAGGGTCCAAAAGTTATATTGTACCAGATAACAGACCGCCCGCGTGTACATGCTGATCTCGTGACCTACATTCGGCTTCAACTCGCGGCAAGTCCATATTATTCAAACTTACAAAATTAATTGCAAATTTAAACTCAAGACCTACAACGAGTTTTGTCCGTTGTAGTATATATGTGTTCGCACTTTAGAGGCCGCATTTTAAGTCCGTTTTGGTCCAAATTTGGTACACATATTGGTTGTCTGTGTCGCTCGGACGAGTTCGTTAGCCAAAAAAATCCAACAACCGGAAGCACGTTTTTTGACAGGAATTAACTATTTTTTGAGATTTTTCCTACGAGAATAAATGTTTTTAGAGATTTTTCTACAAATATAAATGTAGGATGTTATTCTGCACATTTTGTTTTTTGCGCGACCTTATAGCTCGCTTTGTTCCCTAAAAATCGTCAAAACTTAAAAGTACCCGGTTCAAAGCCACGTGGTGGACTCTACCGTGGGGTTGGCGTGCGAAGCACGCAATGCATTGTGTATTGAAGATACCCAAAAAACGGGGGTTGGCGTGCGAAGCACCAATGCTTTGTGTATTGAAGATACTCCCAATATGCGGAATGGTGTGCGAAGCATTTTGCAGCTGTTCAGCACCGTCTTGAAAAGACCTATTTCCCAAATTGTTGGTTGAAACCCTAAAACATAGGAATATAAACTTAATTTTGGAAATTTGCTCAACTCACGTCAGCGGTTCAGCTGTGTGGTCGAATTATTTACTATAGAAATTGTTTGCCATACCACAATGACGATGGTTTAAATAATTAATCATTGTGAGCATAAATTCCCAAGGGGTACGTTTAGAGACCCTTAACTATTGGCGGAATATCGATAGCCGATTGAATTAAAGAAATTAAGTTATAAAAGAAATTAACAAGTTTGGTTTTCAAAATAGGAAAAAATTACGGTTAGTTTGTTTGGGTCTTTAATTTATGGCAGATAGATCACGGTTAGAACTAACCAAAACAATTTTTTAAGTGTTAACATTGTGTACCCTCTCAATCGTAATACTTCCTTAAGAAAAATACGCATCACTGTTTGTTCAAAAAATTACTAAAAACATATTTCAAAATAAATTCATCTTTATTGGAATGTTTAATTTAAGCTTTTTGTAATGTTACAGGAATGTCCAGAAAGCTTGAAAAGGCCAGAGGGTAAGGCATATTAATTTGTAATACAGTGTTTATACAATTTATATTATTATTACTTAGTTGTTAGCTACACTAAGGCACAATATTTAAGACAATAGAAGTGAATTAGTGAAAAGATGGAACATGTTTTCGAGACTTCGGCCCGTCTGGACGGAACACACGTTTCCAAAATTTTGACAAAAAGCATGACCTTGACGCGTTACGACTTTTAAACTCTTAAAATCTTAAAAAACTCTTAAACCCAAAAACATACAAAACGTAACCCCACACTGTATTTTACAAAATATTGATCCAAAAACGTGATCCCGACGCGCTACGACTTTTTGACTGTCAAAAACGGTTTTCTCATACCCAAAAACATATAAAACGATACCACACACTGTATTTCAAAATGTTGATCCAAAAACGTGACCCCGAAGCACTATGATTTTTAAACTGTCAAAATCGTTTTTACCGTACCCAAAATCGTATAAAACGTTACCCCACACAAAATTTTCATAATTTTGACCCGAAAACGTGACCCCGACGCGCTGCGACTCACACTAGAAAGCTCAAAAGCTTTTCAACTCTCCGCAATAAAATTACGATGATTTTGGTACCACCAGAAGTGTTCTACGACGTCTGTGAGTGTTTATATCGTGTTTACAGGAAAACAGATACACATAAAATTATTGCACGATTTCAATACTTTGGCATTCTAATGAGAGGCGAAGTAAAAGTCTTTGTTTAATAATTTAAAATAATACAGCCATACCAGCTGACTGGGTTCATAAACATTAACAAAGATTGAATACCTAACTAGGATAGTATACCAATCAGAATTGTACTTAAAATAAGTTAAATTAAACACTCGAATTTAGCATGGTAAGCAAGCTAATCTAGTGTCATCTCATTTTTATGTCTTTCTCTTTTATTTTCAGTTCAATACTGCAAATATTTGTACGATAACCTGGAAGTAGCAAGGAATCATACGCTGAAGCGATAACTATAACTAAATAACTAAATAATAAAGTTTATTGGAGTTATTTTTTTAAAAATAATAGTTCAATCAGTATGTTTGTTATTTTACTCAAATAAAATGATCATAAAACACAGATTGTTATTTCACCCGATGTATTTTATTATAACAGTAGTATAGGTGATTGTGAGATTACCGGTACGTACGAAATCATGAATATAAGTTCAAACAAAATTACAAAATAAATTAGGCTATTAATAAATAACCACAAACTTAACATTGAAGATTTTTTTCACTTTAATATTCTTTTGTGTGTGCATAATTGACGTGATTTTAAAATGTAAATGAATAACAGTAATTGATAACCGTAAGTTATGTTTTTTGTTTGGTTCGTTTTTGTCCGTCAACTTTAACGTTATGAGCAAACAAAAAAAATTTATATTTTACTAGTAGTTCTGTGAACAGTAGACCTCGTTACTGAAATAACAAATGTGGTTTTGAGCTTAGGTTAAAAATATTGTTCCAGTAAGGAAGTAAGCACAAGGTTTAGCCAGTGAACATTATTTTGCAATTCTAGCGTTTCCGGGATTTCTAGTTCTCGTTTTTATTTCTTTTCTTGAGCTTTAACTGCTAAAGATTTTCTTTTAGAGGCATTCTTGTGTTTTATTTAGGCTAAAAATATCGCGTTATAGAGGGACAACATAGAATTAAATATTTACATACTTAAATAACTAAAACTTAATAATGTGTTTACAGTTCCATATCATATTCCAATATTAGAAATAATGAAAACGAACGATGTTAAAATGTCGTGATAGTGATCTCAACCCATGTACCAACACTTCCCACGGTGTCCAACGGTCATTTTTTGTATGTCCTTTATCGCCGAGGGGTTTTATCTCATTTTGTAATTCAAGTAAAGCCAAGTCAAATGCTTTTATGAAATTTACAAGTATACAGTTTAATTCTTTGATTTATCCTCTACACTTTCTTATGCCATTTTTGGGTAAAGGATATATTCCTAAATTACTATTCAAAACAGGTCTAGTTTTGTTAGCAGTCTTGTAGTAGGAACATAAAAACTGGTGTTTTCAAAATAAGACATTTGAAATTGATTAATATCTGTATACAATTCTATTTATACCTAAATTACGAAACTTTTTTACATTTATGAAAAAATTACAATAATTTTTACTACTTTTTTATGTAGGCCTAAAGTTGAACATTTTCCTTTCGTTACTGAACATGCTTGTTTCTTGAGCTAATAACTTTGTTAATTTTACTTCAATAATTTGTTTACTGGCGTATATGAATTCTTTGAACCTTTTTCTACAAAAAAGCTACGGAACACTTTTGAATTGGTTTAGAATAAACGTATAAAAACATGGTTGAAATACAAAAACTTGGACGATTTTTAACAAATTTGAAGTTTACGGCCATTTTGTGAGCTTAACGTTAGAGATACGGAAAAAAAATTAAAGAATACAATTTTGTTGAAAATCAAATTTGCTATCCGCAAAATACTATTAGTTTTTAAATTCGACTTACGAGCCATAAACTGGCTTTGGGAAAAAGCTTACACTGAGAGAAACGGTGTGGCCGCCATTTTTATTTTATTTAAGGGGTTAAAATGAAAAATGGAAAAAAACCTTATGCATACATGGCTCGGCCTAGGAATAGGGAACATTCATGCAAAAAATCATCAAAATCGGTTAAGGCGTTTGGCCGTAATCGTGAGACAGACACACAGACACACACACATACAGACACACAGACGAAATGCCGAACGGTCGAGTTAAAACGGAGACCTCGCTTCGCATTCACTAACACAAAGTATCCACTATCTTACTGTAGCACCAAACCCTAGGAGGTATTATCCAAAACTTTTGGATCAGCCTACATTATTCAAAATTTACTCCTAAACAAATTCTAAAGTACAATATGTTTATTTTGAAATGAAATTTTGTACATAATTTCTTTTCTTATCGCCTTTTACTTTTTTTTGTTTTCCTCCGTTGATGATAGAGGTATCAAGTGTTAAAAGTGTTGCTAAATCAAAAGACATTGCATTACGTGATTAAAAAGCATACTCAATAACGGTCTTGGCGTGCGCAATGTCGCTGGAAGAAGACGAGGTCTTGTCGCGTTACATCTTGCTGCAACCCATCGCGTGATGTAGCGTTACAAATCGCTACAGCTACATAGCGCGATGTCGCTTCCAGTGGACGGCCAACCTTCAATAAGTTTAATTCGTGTAGTGCGTTGTAGCCCATTGTCGTCAGATGTTGCTTGTTGTAGCGCTACAACTTTGTAGCAAGTTGTCGCTTCCAGAGGCTTAAAGCTCGCACGTGCTAGCGACAATCAACCTAAGACTTACCCCATCACATGTCGCTTCTGAATCATAAGGACTCCAAGGCTGTTATTCATCCCCACACCCTAAAGGCCGCTGCTTTGGAAACGATTGCGGAGCTATACAGCAAAGACAACTGGATCCATGTATACACTGATGGATCAGCGGTGAAACATACCTCTAGAGCTGGCGTTTACAGCGACCACTTAGATATGCAGCCCTGTCGGAACTAACGCCAATAACTTCGTTGGTAAAATTGAGGGGATAGTGCAAGCTGCCGAAAAACTTTAATGACTATCTGCGCGCCCACTTATGTAAAATAGGATTGTGAAGGAGCGAAGTCAGCATTGTTTCTACTGGGAGGCTAAGCGGAGAATGGCAGACATACCAAGATCTGCCATTGGATAAAGTAAAGTAAAGTACTGTATTTTCAAAATATACGATGAAAGGTTCGTAAAATTACAGTTGGCTGTATGGAACTGCTTCGTTTGTCCTGAATGTAATTAAGGTGTAATACAAAATACCAGAAACAGTTTTATGCAATTATTATACAACCAGTACAAATACAGAACATAAAATATGATTTAAAGTTTCCCGACTGAGTACATATAAGTCTTTACGTATCTTAAGCAGCAGAGCGCTAGATCGTTCTCATTTTTCACTTCAAATTATAACAAACGACTCCCAAGGAAAAACTCTGTCTAGAGTTGAAATGAAAGTTAATGGTACAATAAACTTAGTGCCTCAAATGTTTTTGTGCCATTAGCTGGTAAAGGAACTGTGGAGTGGGATGCAAGTTAACCTAGTTTCACAAAAATGTTACGGTTTTGTTTAAGAAAATAAAATTCGGGAACCAGCCCAGTTGTAAAGTGTCTTTAAACATATTTAATGTTACTTTTATATCAGCCTGCTAAACGGCAGTAGTTGATCACGATTTGTAAATACAATTTATGTTTTTAAAGTTTTGTAAAATGTTACTGTAGAAATTGAATACACAATATATTGCACTAAATCTCTGGAGTTTTTAAAACTTGATAAATATATTGTATCTTCCCTTTTTTCTATTCTTAATGAGTCCTTTAAAATGAGACGATACAAGTAATTTTATTTAAGTTTCTGAGACACAAGCAATTTTTAAATGCCTAGTAAATTATATTACCATAAAATCTATTCATCTGATAAAAACTGCATTAATGTAGGAATATACATTCAACACTAGGGTCAACTCCAAGACCTTTTAAAATATCAGTTAAAAGTAAGTAACATTCGCATTTTAAGTGTTCCGAACCGAAGGTTTTAAATTGCATGAGAAAGTAACACATTTTCCCTATTCAAACTTAAATTTAGAGTTTAAGTTTTATTTTAATTACAATTTTTAATGTTGTTGATCAAATTTTTACCGTCCAATTTTAACGTCCAACGATGGCGTTTCATCTATTTAGCCATTCTCAAGTTAAGGACCATTGTCCTTCGTCATTAGTAAAAATAAAAACACATAGTACACTTAAAAACACTTATACACACGAGTCCACAATTACAAATTACACGCTTGCACATTTTAATGTCAATGTGGTTAGTTCACTGTCGGTGTTATGCTTGAGTTTATGTATTTGCTTCTGTGATGTATGGGTTGGAGTTAAAATTAAGTTTATCGTTAAAAGTAGCGTTCCTTGCTCTGTTTTGAAAGCTTTATAAATCTCATACTGCTCTAGAGCATTCATAAACTTCCCTTTGCCACACTTATGCAAAGAGATTTGTTAATCACATCATATTTGTGTGTTGTTTCCATAATGTGATCAGAGAATTTCGAATCGGTTTTCGGAGGTTGTGCTGAATGTATTGCGAGAGGAAGATATTTTTTAAACCTCTTATAAAATTTAAATTCCATGGTTTAGCCTACGGATTAGTATATTAATTAATAATAATCAATATTACCTTAGTTTGGTACGTCAACTAATCCTTCCTTCTCACTTCTTATATTACGACCGCGGTTTCGGGCATTCGCCCATCCTCAGGTAAACACTTAACAACACAAAAACATTAATAAAAACATATAATAGCTCCGAGTGGAGATCGTTAACATTTATTAAAAGTTCAATTTACGCATCTGACGTGCACGTCATGGAGGTTAGTCACTAACTCACTCTTATAAAATGCATAAATGCACTGTATAAAATGATCGTCTAGCCTGCTCTATGTATTTTTTGGGACAATCAGCACATGGTATCTGGTATATTCCTGTTTGTTGGAATTTATTGTTGGTATTTGTATTTTTATTAAATATTTGCAACAAATTATTTATTGTGCTGTGAGTTGCTCAGTGAGTTATGTAGTCTGTGGTTGTATGGCACTGACATGTATTTATTATCTGTCTTCGTCCTAGGTTTTGCAGTCTTTATCTCTTGTTTCTTCAAAAATTTATCCACAATGGTTAGGATATCCATTTTGTGAAGCTATGTACTTAATTATATTATTCTCCTCTTAAAAATCGCTGTGTGCCATTGGCACTGTACGAAGTCTGTAAATGAAACTGTTGTACGCAGCCATCTTGTGCGAATGGGGGGTGGTTCGAACTATTATCTATTATGTATGGTATGGTCTGTGTTTGTGGGTTTATATATTATGATAATGTTTTTAATTTCTATTCGGAATTGCTTTGTAATCAAGATTAGTTATTTGAATTTTTAGAATTGAATTTAAGTAATTAATATTCTATACGAAACGGCCGTCGTTGGACGTTTCAAATTGGACTATTTTACGGTAAGTTCAACAAGTTTACTTAATAAACAATAGTCGGTATGGCGAACATAAACAATAATAAAATATTTGTTGTTTATGAACAGAGTGATAATAATTCTATAGTTGACTCTACTGATATCTCATGAACAGACCAAATATGCCTACTTGGTTTCTCTGTTGCTATCTAGTATTTTTTAATACCCTGTAGCAAACTTAATATGGAAAAAATTAGTTACTTTTTGTGCAAATTAAAATCTATGTTATTGAAACACTTGTCTGGTTATTGATATTGTGATGTTTTTAATTCCTGTTCGGAATTGCTTTGCAATCAAGGTTAGTTATTTGAATTTTTATAATTTAACTTGAATAATCGATATTCTATACAAAAATTATTTTATTGAAAAGTCTAACCTAAAACCTATTGCTTCTTCAACAGTTTAAACGATATTGTATTGTAGTGTGATAGTTTGTGTCGATGCATTCCATCTCGGCTAACTTTAACTCTATTTTGTCATAAGCAAATGTTATAATCTAATATTTTGTTCCACACTTGTGTGACAAGTTCTAATTTTTAAAGTTTGATATTGTTTAAAAAGTGTTATAAATGTACATATAAATGAACAAATAGTAAGTTGGCATTAAAACGTTTTTATTTTTTATGAAGCCAGTTATTTGTTTTAATTGAATAAATTATTTTCGACACCTTCATAATTTGGCTTCCGATTCACGTGCCGCCTGCCCTCCCTGGATCCAGCCCTGGTCGCAGGTGCTACTGAAGGTTCAAAGCGTGTAGTCGAATGTTTGTAAATAGGTTCTTACGTATACTTATATAAAATTGAAAGAGTTCTAAGTTAAATATTTCTTTTAAATCGGAATCACTCTGCAAACCAATCAGTCCCAACCCAGCACTTAGGTTGTAGGCTACTCATTGAAAACAACAACTGATTCTTGACAGACCAAACAACCTGGTTTATGTCAAACTTCATAAATTAGTCCACTTCTCTTGAATACAATTCATGAAGCTCCTCACTTACTTCGAGCTGTACTATTTATATATATATATAAAAGAGAAATACCACTCACTCACTCACTGACTCACTCATCACGATTTCTCAAAAACTACAGAACGGATTGAAATGAAATTTGGTATGTAGCTTCCTCTAGGGCCATAGGTGCTCACTAAGAAAGGGTTTGAAAAAATTCGAAATTTTAGGGGGGG
>JAGFPH010005258.1:86533-100854 GCA_018207615.1 Philaenus spumarius
CTCTGAAATGGACGTTGTGCTTCCTCATTTTGTAAGTTGTGTTAAAATAGTTTACTTGGTAATACTTTTGAAATTGACATTGTGCTTCCTAATTTTGTAAGTTGTGTTAAAATAGTTTACTTGGTAATACCTCTGAAATGGACGTTGTGTTTCCTCATTTTGTAAGTTGTGTTAAAATAGTTTACTTGCTAATACCTCTGAAATGGTCTTTGTGCTTCCTCATTTTGTAAGTTGTGTCAAAATACTTTACTTGTTAATACCTCTGAAATGGGCATTGTGCTTCCTCATTGTAAGTTGTGTTTACTTGGTAGTGTTAAAATAATCAAATTTTGTGTACTTTGCAAATTTGTTTTATGCAGGATTTTGTTTATGCAACCAATATCATTTTTGTAATGTATTTTATATTTATCAGAATATCGCCGTAGAAGTTTACACTTCTTCCGTGTGGTCTTAAGTACACCTGGATATTTTTAATAAATACAAAACGTAAAATTCTTTTAATGAAATATATGTATGTATCTTTTAGTGAAAGATATATTTTAACTATATCGATTGTTTTGAAAGTTACACTTTCCGATAGGGAATTAAAAGGGCCACAAAAAAAAAATGCCGGTTTTTGTGTAATTTAGGTTTGAAATTTTCAAACAGCCGCCATTTTGAAACGCATGGTCTGATAGAATCGCTTATTTTTCTTGTGCTAGATCATTGTTAGATTAAACGTCATGACCAGTTTGAACTTAATCAGTCAAACCATTTTCTAGATATGAATTATTTTGTAAAAAAATGGCGGGTATCTGGAAAACGAAGCATTTCCGAACCTATGTTTATAGGAACTCTTTCCTTTATCTTCACTAGTAGAACACGTCCTGAAAGTTTCTCCGTGACGCACTCTGTATATTTCTTTCAGTTCTTATTTCTTAGAATCTAACAGTTTACACCGTTTAGAATACTGATCAATCCTTTTTATTATAGACTCAATACTTATCCTAAGATCATAGTGTCTGCTACAATTTCAATTTTAAAGTTACATATTATTTGTGCTTCTAGGCTGCTAGAAGATCTAAACCTAGAATCTTGATAGCGACGTCCTGTAAACATATTCATGCCGTGAAAGCTTTGCGCAAAGTACATTCACATAACCTTATTTGTAAACTTGTCAGTTGTGGCTAGAGACATGTAGGTCAATCGGATTGTATATAATATGAGTAGACTTTGAAATGAAACGTAATATGAAAGCTGCGACATAGCTTGCATTAACAAATTAAGTAATTACTCTATAAATTCAATTACGGTTTTCTGCAAATAAATGTAAAATTACAAAATAGTTGAGTTGGGTTTTAGCTCCGTTTGTACACGTAACAGAACATTGTTCCGAACAAATTGTGATTAAAGAGTGATATATAAGACACTTGTACTTGCAGTAAGCTTGTACTGTATCACGCCCGTACAGGTTGTCTGACCACGTGAATCTTTAAATAGTTAATTATTACGTCAAGGCAATTCTGGTAAATCAAATTATAAGCTGGATCCGAAGCCAGCCTTGAGGCTATTTTGTAACTAACGTTAATTTTATCTATACAGGGTGTTTAAAAAAACGTTCCAAAACTTTGGGATATGATTCCTCATATAAAAAATAAGAAAAAAGTTCTTATAAAGGTAGGTCCGAAAACGCTTCGTTTTCCGTCTATCTGTCTGTATGTGTTTTTTACTTAATTTCTCATATTTTTTAAATCTTTTAAGCTATCAACTTCAAACTTGATACATTTATTATGTGTAATAAGAACCACTTTTTAATATAGTATCAAGTTTCTACTTTGTACGATTTAAAAATGGCGGCCATTTCAAATTTTTAAGTCTTAATATCTTAAAATCCGCAAATTTTACAAAAAATTTACAAGAGACAAAAAAGTTGCAAAATTGCATTATTTAAATAAGGACCCATTTTGAATTTCAATATCTTAAATATTAACTCACTGATCGCAATTATTTGAAAATGACCTTATGCAAATTTTGTGGTTCTTTTAGCTAAATTTAATGTTTTTAGTTTAAAATTTGTAAATATTAAGTAATTTACAGGTCATTCCTCACATTCATCACGTAATTAATAAAAAAGGCACATCTTAATCATTATTTTTACTCTTCTTTTATTCCATCATTTAAAGTTCTTGATGCTGAAATTAAATTTTATTTAGGAAATAAAACACAAATCTAGTAAAATAAATTTTTATTCACTACAATAATAATACTGTCATCTTAAACTCTAACGATTTGCTTGTTTAACACTAGTACACATACTGTATGTACACTAAAGGAACTGTTTAAAATGTCCGCCCCGATTGGTGATGCACGCATTGAGGCGTCTTTTCATTGAACTCCTTACTCTTCTAAAAATACCTGGTGTATGACGGATACTCTCAACACCATTTAAAATTCTTTCCTTTAGGTCTTCCAAGGTATCCACTGGCGTGGAATAAACTAGAGTCTTTAAATGCCTCCATAAGAAAAAGTCCAAGGGGTTGAGGTCGGGTGACCTCGGAGGCCAGGGAACTGGACCGCCTCGCCCAATCCAATTGTTGCGGTAGGTCTCATTTAAGAAACCTCTAACTCGATTATCAAAATGAGCGGGTGCCCCATCAAGCATAAACCATGTGACACAGCGCATGTTCAAAGGTAGGTCTTCCAATAAATTTGGAAGATCAATTGTTAAAAACTGCAAATATCTGTCACCATTCAATGTTGCAGGTAGGAAACTGAAAAACAAATAGTTACCCAAAATGCCACCCCATACATTTACCGAAAATTGATACTGGTGACTACGTTGTGTGATTTCATGGGGATTTTCCATGGACCAAATATGAGTATTATCAAAATTAGTAATTCCTGTTCTTGAAAAATTGCATTCATCTGTAAATAACACGCGCCTTAAGAAATTTGCATTGGTTCGGAATTTTCGTAAAAACCATTGGCAGAGAGTAACTCGTTGAGGGTAATCTCGAGGTAACAGAGCCTGCACTTTCTGTACATGATATGGGTGTAACTGTTGTTCATGCAATATGTGCCAAATTGTTGCATTACTTACATTAAGCCGTTGGGCAAGCTCTCTTGTACTTTTTTCAGGGTGGTTGGATATGTCATTTAAGACACCCTCCTCAAATTCAGGCATTCTTACTAGGCGAGGTCGTCCTGATCTACCAACCTTTTTGGGTCCTAAACTTCTTGTTTCTACTAGACACTCATGTATTGCCTGAAAAGTTTTGTTACAAGGCAATACGCGATTTGGAAACTTATCCTGATATAGTCGTCTTGCTTCCATACTGTTGCAGTTCGCAAGTCCATACATCAGATGCATGTCAGCCATTTCTAAGTTTGTAAAGCGATCGTTATGGTTATCAGCCATGTTTAACTACACTATAACATTCACAAAATGAACTAATAATACAATTATTTAAAAACCAAAGGAATATTTAAATACAGATTAGGATTAGGAAACACAACACTAGAATAAGAAAATGAGCTACATATTGATTGTTTGTTGTTCTTACATTGAGCTATTTACAGTTGAACAACAATGGATCATCAGCTGGACATAGAAATCAGCTGTTAAGCCTGTGAAAATACAGTACTGTTATTAGTGCCACTGTTACACTTTGGGGAATTTCCGTTGATTTGAGGTAGGCTTTTAAGCCTAATATCTCACGCCCAATGATGTTGAAAACAAAACAAAAAATGTAAAATAATGATTAAGATGTACCTTTTTATTAATTACGTGATGAATGTGAGGAATGACCTGTAAATTACTTAATATTTACAAATTTTAAACTAAAAACATTAAATTTAGCTAAAAGAACCACAAAATTTGCATAAGGTCATTTTCAAATAATTGCGATCAGTGAGTTAATATTTAAGATATTGAAATTCAAAATGTGTCCTTATTTAAATAATGCAATTTTGCATTTTTTTTGTCTCTTGTAAATTTTTTGTAAAATTTGCGGATTTTAAGATATTAAGACTTAAAAATTTGAAATGGCCGCCATTTTTAAATCGTACAAAGTAGAAACTTGATACTATATTAAAAAGTGGTTCTTATTACACATAATAAATGTATCAAGTTTGAAGTTGATAGCTTAAAAGGTTTAAAAAATATGAGAAATTAAGTAAAAAACACATACAGACAGATAGACGGAAAACGAAGCGTTTTCGGACCTACCTTTATAAGAACTTTTTTCTTATTTTTTATATGAGGAATCATATCCCAAAGTTTTGGAACGTTTTTTTAAACACCCTGTATATATGAAAGCCAAATCCACTTACTCACTGATCACGATTTCTCAAAAACTACTGAACGGATTTGAACGAAATTTGGTATGTAGCTTCCTCTAGGGCCATAGGTGCTCACTAAGAAAGGTTTAAAAAAAAATCGAAATCTAAGGGGGGATTTGAGTGGGTCAAAGTTATAAATCACAATTTCTCCAAAACTACTGAACGGATTGGAACGAAATTTGGTATGTAGCTTCTTATAGGGCCATAGGTGCTAATTAAGAAAGGTTAAGGGGAGGTTTGGGGAGTCAAAGTTACTAAAAAAATAACCACCGAATGGATTTGATTGAAATTTTGTATGTAGCTTCCCCTAGGGCCATAGGTGCTAGCTAAGAAAGGGTTTAAAAACTTCGAAATTTTAGGAGGGGTTTGGGGGGAGGGTAAAAGTTACTAAATCACGATTTCTCCAAAACCACCCAACGGATTGGAATGAAATTTTGTATGAAGCTTCCTCTAGGGCCCTAGGTGTTCGCTAAGAAAGGGTTTAAAAAAATTAGAAATTTTAGGGGGGTCTGGGGGGTCAAAGTTACTAAAAATAACCACCAAACGGATTGGAATTAAATTTAGTATGTAGCTTCCTCTAGGGCCCTAGGTGTTCGCCGAGAAAGAGTTAAAAAAAAAATAGAAATTTTAGGGGGCTTGGGGGTCAAAGTTACTAAAAATAACCACCCAACGGATTTAAATGAAATTTAGTATGTAGCTTCCTCTAGGGTCCTAGGTGCTCGCTAAGAAAGGGTTTAAGAAAATTCGAAATTTTAGGGGAGGTTTGGGGGGATCAAAGTGATTAAAAATCCCCATAAGAAATACATAGTGTAATATATTTATTGATATAATATTATATTTTTTATGAAAATACACTTAACTTTGATTTGTCTATCCGTGCAAAGCCGGATCGGGCCAGCTAGTCTTATTTATAAAATTATAATAATTGTATTAACTAAAATGAAACTACCGGTGAGGTTACATGTGGCCATGCAAGGCCCTACTGAACTATTATGTTAATTATTAAATCGTGAACTACATTGTGGTTGGTAGTTTGTCACCAACGGCCCTCCACAAAGTCGGTAGCCCCGTGGTGCTTTAATAGCCAACCATAATTATAAATTTACCCATTAACGTAATAAACAACCAACATAGCGTTGTCACTGTGTTGCGCTCCTTCCACTCACGGCACGTTTTCACTTCACTATATGTATATACATGGATCTCAGGTCGCCACAATCGTCTCGTGGTCTAATTATTCACCTTGAAAAGGCGACCGCGGTTTCAAAAACACTATGTTTTCATCATCAGGCCGTACAAAACAGTCAAATCGCTCAATCGAGGTCGTCACACAAGCAAAAAACCATTCAAAAACACAACACAACACACAAACGTTAATAACACGTATTATTTTGGCCAAAATATCGCGTGCGGTACCGGCAACGAACAAATTCAAACTCATATACAAGCATGTGGTCCGATGGCTATTGTACGTTTACAAAGGGTGATGATCTTATTTTTTAACTACAGTTTATTCATCGTATTCATTTTGTTAATTATGGTAATGCAAAAACACCCGTAAACACTAAGGTCGTTTTCAAACTGAAGGGAACAGAAGACAAGGAGACAACAGATATTAAATCTGTCTACAACAAACCCGGTTTTTTCAGTCGTCATAATGCGAACAATTGATGAGGATGATGTTCTTTTGTGCGCTATTTGTGTTATTCTCTGTTTGAAGTTATTGTTAGTTAATGATGGATGTTGAATTTTATTATAATTACTTGTTTGGACATTTGACATCATTTGTGTGTTAAATATTTAAACACGACGTTTCGGGAATACAAATCAATTCCCGTTCTCATGTGACTAAAACTAACGGTACATAAACCTAGGCAACTAGGCCTATGTAAGGGTGAACAAAGTAAAACTACAAATTATTACTAACCTTAAATATCTACATGATGGATCTCAGAGCTAAGACTGAGAAGTTAAATACACCAACCACAGACAAAACACAATTCATACACTAAGCACACGCAATTGATGGCAAGCGTCTAGTTGACAAGTTGGAGCGATACTGACAACTGGCCAGAGTATTAAGGCGTGGCCAACAGGAAGGGGTATTTCCCTATTGTTTCATATAGTTCAACTGTTTCGCACGGGAACGGGTTATAACACCACGTGGTGATTCTACTGGTAAAAGTTCAGCATTTTTATTAGTCGGTAACATTTCTATTTTATTATTAATATGGTTATTATAATCAAGTTTTAGTTCTTTTTTTAATAATGGGAGCCATAGTGGCCTTACTTCAATGCTTGTTTGGCTGATAGGGTTATCCGCTAGTTTTATATATGAGGCTTCAATTATTTTACGTTTGTAAAGATTACTTTCCCGGTGTATGATTTTTGCCACTTCACAATTGAATTTGTGATTTTCGGACCCTATATGTTCTGCAATTTTCAATTTATCGACTAGGCCTAACCGTACATTATATTTGTGTTATCTTACAAGAGAAAGTCAACGAAAATTATCGCAATTATTGGGTAGGTCCACGGAATAGGAAGCGGGATTTAAGTAGTTTCACAAACGAACTTAAAACTGATGAAAAACGATTTAAAAACTTTACTAGAATGAGTGTTTAATGTTTCGATTATCTATTGGGGTTAACTAGAGAAAGTTTGGTGAAAATGACAGCAAATTCCAGAAAACCCAACCATCAGAAGAAAGGGTATCCAATTATTTGTAATTATTCTAAAAGAAAACATAATAACGTATACAAATTCATAAAAAGAGGAAGCTCAATGTCCATTTTAGAGGTTTAACTAAGTGCAATATTTTGAAAATAACTTACAAAACGAGGAAACACAATGTCTATTTCAGTGGTATCACCAAAAACACTATTTTAATACAACTTACAAAATGAGGAAGTGTTTTTTTGCGGAGCACGCAAGGGTTTCCCATAGTTTATTATACAGGGTTACTCAAAAAGAAATATACACTTTTCTAAATCAATAACATTGAAATTGCATAATTTATACAGGTTATGTTGGCATCAGTGGGTAGCTAATAAACTAAAGTTTTACTTTAAAAGCTGATTATTGCTAATAAACTAAACATTGTTTTACTTTAACATCTGATCATTGGAACATTGTTGCTAGATAACCCTTCTTTTTGTTGGTGTAAAAATAGTTAATAATAGCATTGCGAAAACGTTTTGTGTGCTTTGAACTGGAAGCCTTTTCTTAAGATACTTTCAAAAAAATTGAATACTTCGTGCTTCCGAATGTCGGTATTGAGAAATACAATTGATTTAAAAACCAGAGTAATGATTTACCATGGCAGTTTTTGCTCTGTCATGCAATATGGAATTTTGCTTTGGGGAGGTGTAACAGGATTAATTTCAATTTTTAAAATTCAGAAAAAGTATCTCCGTTGCACGTATGGTTTGAGTAAAACTAGTTCATGCAAAACAATTTTTAGAGACAGGAGACTGTTGACACTTCCATCTTTGTATATTTTGAAATGCCTATTATTTATTAAAGCCAACCATGATGATTTGTTGAATGAACAAAATGTTCGTCAATATGGGACTAGGAACAAAATAAACTTCCAACTACCTAAACATCGCCTTAATATATATGAAAGAACAAGTGAATATATGGGCAAACAAATGTTCAATAAGCTTCCTCCGCATATTAAGGAAATTAAAAATGTTTGTTTTTTTTTTTAAATGTGTAAATGAGTTTTTGATAAAGAGAGCTTACTATAATGTAAATGAATTTTTAAATGATAATGTGATGTTTTAAATTTGTAATTAGGTTAGTATAAATTAGCTTTAAGGCACTAAACTATTATCTGTTTTTATATTTTCTATGTTTTGTTGACAATGTTACCTGCTTTTATAGCTATAGCTATATTATAAAATGTAATGTAAGAGTAAAATAAAATGAAATAAAATAAAAATAAATAAAATAAAACTCAATTTAGTGTAACGCTGTTTTAGGACGGGCTTTCAAAAAGACCCACCAGGTAGGCAGTCTATTTGTGATTCGCACAAGAAATTAAAAAATACAGGTTGTTTGTTCAAATCAAAAAGTTCTGGCAAAACGTTCGTCCATCACTGGAAGAAGATCTTGTTGAACATATTCAAGCTTCTTTCCTGCGCAGTCCTAAAATGTCAACAACCAGGGTAAGTGTAGAATTTCAAATTCCACAGCCATCTGCCAAAAAAGTCAACAACCAGGATAAGTGTAGAATTTTAAATTCCACAGCCATCTGCCAAAAAAGTCAACAATCAGGGTAGGTGTAGAATTTCAAATTCCAAAACCATCTGCCAAAAAAGTCAACAACCAGGGTAGGTGTAGAATTTCAAATTCCACAGCCATCTGGCAAAAAAGTCAACAACCAGGATAAAAAACAATATGACAAAAACAAAAACAATATGAACCAGGATAAGGGTAGAATTTCAAATTCCACAGCCATCTGTTTGGAGGATTTTGAGAAAACGTTTTAAGGTGAAACCTTACAAGCTACAACTGTTGCAAACATCACGTGATGTTGATAAGGAGAAACCTTTTGCATTCTGAGTTGACATCCGGACACGTTTTAAGAAGATGGATTCATTGACCGTCTAATCTTTGGGAACGAATCAACGTTTCATATCAGTTTAAATAACCTTTCCCCTTATATGAAACGTTGATTCGTCCCCAAACACAACCACAACTTGCATATCTGGGGAAAACAAAATCCTAGAGTAATTGTTGAACATGAGAGGGATTCTCCTAAGATAAACGTGTTTTGTGCTGTATCAAAACTAAAGATATACGGGCATTTCTTCTGTCAAAAATTACGATCATTGGCACGTCCCACTTGGACATGGCGAGTGAATGGCTTATCCCTCAACTAGAGAAAGGCAGTAATGACTACATATTGGTTCAAGAGCGCCACATTGGCCCCATGATGTCAGAGAATACCTCGAAGAGCAATTACCAGGTCGCTGGATTGGTCGAGCAACTGACGACAATGTGTCACCCATGCGTTGGCCACCTCGCAGTCCAGACTTGACCCCATGTGATTTCTTTCTGTGGGATTATGTTAAGATTTTGTATTCCTCCATTACCATTGAGCCTCTTGGAATTAAGGCAACGTATAAGAGCTATCGAATTGATGTCTGCTGCGTTACCCGTGGGCTCATGTAGAAAAACTATAACATTGTTAACAAAAATTTAAAATGTCCTCTGTAATGGTACTGTTAGGATTATTCGAGGGTAAGTTTAGTTATATTAATTACCGGCAATGCTTCGCTATTGTATAATTATTTTGGAGAAATAAATGCGACAAATGATCGTGATTTAGTAACTTTGAACCCCAACTAAAATTTCGAATTTTTTAAAACCCTTTCTTAGTGAGCACCTATGGCCCCAGAGGAAGCTACATACCAAATTTCGTTTTAATCCGTTCAGTAGTTTTTGAGAAATTTTGATTTAGTAAATTTGATCCCCCTACCCCCCCTAAAATTTCGAATTTTTTGAAACCCTTTCTTATCGAGCGCCTATGGCCCTAGAGGAAGCTACATACCAAATTGCATTCCAATCTGTTCGGTAATTTTGGAGAAATCGTGATTTAGTAATTTTTACCCTCCAAACCGCCCTAAAATTTCCAATTTTTTAATAAAACCCTTTTTTAGTGAACACTTATGGCCCTAGAGGAAGCTACTTACCAAATTTCATTCCAATCCGTTCGGTAGTTTTGAAGAAATCGTGATTTAATAACTTTGATCCCCCCCAAACCCCCCTAAAATTTCGAATTTTTTCAAACCCTTTCTTAGTGAGCACCTACGGCCCTAGAGGAAGCTACATACCAAATTTCATTTTGAGTGGTATTTCGCTTTTATATATATAGATATAGTTAATATATTTGATGTGAAGGTATTGAGTTGTGCAAGATAGACTCGGAAGCAGAATATGGAGCCGGAAATGTAAACGCGGTTGCGTAAGATGTCGTGCAACGCGGAACAAAAGACTGCTACAGAAGCAGCGATTGTTTTGTTGGAGATGTCAACAGGAAGCTAGACGGGTTATATAGGATAATCCGAATCTTGGCCAGTGAGTGAGGGACGAGGGAGGCCGAGGGCCAGTCTGTTAAAGTGTGGGGCCGGAAGCGGGCCAGTTTTGCTAGGAAAGTGAGGCCGAGAGACCCGACATTGCGGGGCGGGTTAGCTTCGCAGGAATCTCTACACGGGTCAAGGTCTGGACCGCTTTAACGTCCGGAAGAGTTTTCACACGCCAAATGAAGGACCGACAACATTGAAGACAACATTTTGAGTTAGCAAAACATAGTATTTTGGTCTATTCTTAAATTCACGTTGAATTTAGAGTTTTGGAGTTGATAATATAAACGTAGCTTGCTATAGTCGCCGATACCGTACATCAAGCGTGTCTTGTAAACTCAATACCTGGTATATGAATTAATTGTATATTATATATTATTGTTAGCTAATGTTAAAGAGAAGCATATTTGTCGAGTTAAGACAATTAATTGTTTAAATAAATATAAGATAATTCGACCACGGCTGAACCGCTGACGTGAGTTGAGCGAATTTCCAAAATTAAATGTATAAATGTTTTGGGGTTTCAAACAACTATTTGGGAAATTGATCTACTCACGAAGGTTCTGCCAGCAAGTACCAAATATATTGCCATCGGTCACCACGGTTAAAGCCGTGGATTTAATTCTGGTACTTTTACGGTATTTTACGTTTTGATTGTTTTTGGGGGAACCAGATGGGCTATAAGGTCGCGTAAAAAAACAAAAAGTGCAGAACTATTTCGTATATTTATTTTTTAAAAGAAAACTTCAAAAAAACTTAATTCTAGTAAGAAAAATCTAAAAAAATTTTTACTTCTGGTCAAACATTTGGTCGACTTCCGGTAAATTTTTTTTGCTAACTTACCATTTCAAGCGACTCAAAAAACCAAAGTGTGTACCAAATTTGGACCAAATCGGACGTAAAATGCGTCCGTTAGATTGCGCACACATACATACATATATATATATAATATATTTATATGATTTTTAATGACACCCCAAAACGTGTTCTGGGGACCATGATCGGTGCTCATTTGCTACCCCCGACCTTGGGTCTTACCATAAGGGCCACTGTAATAGCACATTTTTCTTATGGAAATTCACTAATAAGCATTCTGTAACTAAACCACTGATGTATTGTTATTGATCGGTCCTTTACCAATTTAACTTGTTGTTTGAACCCGGGAAACGAAAAAGGGTTGGAAATCCTACCCCTATCAGTACTATTCATTTTTGTCTGTTGATAAACCCGTTTTTCTATGTTCAATAAAAAGTTCTACGTTCTATATTTCTATGTTTATTTATTTTTGCATAAACCTGTACTTCAAACCTGAATAACCTGAATAAAGGTTATCTTCTCACACTGAAAATAATTTGTTTAATTTTTTTGGTAAAAACAAATCATTTATATCCTTAAGATTTACGTGCTTGAGTTGGTAATAGAAATTATTATTGTTACTTCTGTGAACTCAATTCGTTCCAAATATACGACATTTCGTACTCACTAGGCTAACAATGAAACAATAATTAACAGCAACAACAAAATGGTGGCCATGAGAAGATCTAATGTACTATAATCTAACTTATATTATAACATGGTTGTATTTTAATTGCACTAAATGGTCCATCTCAAACTCAACAATTACAAGTAGTCTTAAATTTAATTGTTGTTCACTATTTGATTTCTTTTCAAGGGTACACTTAAAATATATATTAACCAGAAAGTATATTATTTATTTTAGTAGTCTTAAAAGTATAAACTTCTTATCACTGTGCCATTGACTCGCAATTCAATTAGTCATTTAAAAATTCCACCACGCAGTTGAGGGTATAAAAAAGTAATGGTTTTTCAAATCAACCTGCGTAGTATTTATATTTAAATCTAAAGATGAAATAAAATGCAAACGCGCTAGTTGTTAAAATTTGTAAAAACACGTACACCCTTAAAATATAGTTGAGTGTGTGTACCACTCATGGGCTTCGTGTCATGAATATGCATAATGCAATTTGCAGGTTTCGTGGGACACCGTTATCTCGATCCCAAGATTTGAGATCTCATTGTGCCCTACAAGCCAAAGTGCTTTGTAAATTGTAAACTCGACTGAGGCAGATATTATCACATTCGTGAAATAATTCGACCACGCAGCTGAACTGCTGACGTGACTTGAGAAAATTTCCAAAATTAAGTTTATAGGCCTATGTTTTAGGGTTTCAACCAACAATTTGGGAAATAGGTCTATTCACGACGCTGCTAAATAGCTGCGCACTCCATTCCGCAAATTGGGAGTATCTTCAATACACAATGCATTGCGTGCTTCGCAGGCCAACCCCACGGTAAAATCCACCATGGCTTTGAACCGGGTACTTTTATGGTATTTTACGTTTCGGTCGATTTTGGGTTAACCAAGCGAGCTATAAGGTCACGTAAAAAAACGAAATATGCGGAATAACCCGTACATTTATATTTGTAGAAAAACTGTAAAAACATTTATTCTCGTAGGAAAATTTAAAAAAATAGTTACTTCCTGTCAAAAAACGTGCTTCCGGTTGTTTGATTGTTTCGGCTAACGAACTTGTCCGAGCCACATAGATAACCAACATGTGTACGAAATTTGGACCAAATCGGACTTAAAATGCGGTCACTAGAGTGCGAACACATATATACATATATAGATATAATATACATATTATGCACATATATATATATATATATATGATTTTTAATGACACCCTAAAACGTGTTCTGGGGACCATGATCGATGCTCATTTGCTGCTCCCGACCTTGGGTCTTACTATAAGGGCCATTGCAATAGCTCATTTTTCCTAAGGAACTTCGCTAATAAACTCTAGGTTTAAAACGTCTTAATATGTGTTTGTAACAGATCGTTAGGTTAGAATGACAACCTTGTCTTTAAGAAAAGTTTAAAATTTGTAGAAGACAAGGTTCCATCTACTGCAGTTAAAACCTTGTCCACCTCCGTGATTTAAAATCTTTTTAAAAAGATAGAATGAAATGGTTCTAACAGGCCAGATACAACCGTGTCATTCTTTCAGGTAGGTCCTTCACAGTTGAAAATAGTAGGCCTAACAAAGTTCTATCTGTCCATGGAAGCCTACAGCAACCAAATAGAACCATTTCATTCCAAATTTCTATAAACATATGTTGCAAGTTAGAATTTTGTACTTCTAGCAAATGGCTGATTAGACAACACAAAGCAATAAGAGTTAGTGCAAAATAAAGAGGAATTCAGATAGAATCTTGTCATGCCAACAGCTGAAAAAAATGGAATTTTGTTAGTTAGAACCTTGTCATTCTAATTTAACGAGATGTAATCACAACTTTGTGAAGCAATATTAACGAGAAATAAAACATTACAATCAACTTTCCCGGGCGAATTAACTCTAGGACGTGGCAAGAATAAGCCTGGTACGTGACCAGTGTAGAATCAGAGAAGTGAGGAATCTCAAAGTTTTATATTTGGAAACCACTGTTCGGAGCAGTTTATGGCTTTTATTTATTCAATTAGCAGATTGCGATTGTAAATGTGCTTTGAGAATTTTAGTTCTGTTCCTTACATTATCATATATAACTATGGGAGACCTCTGCGTGCTCTGCACGCCAACCCCCGATGGATCCTTCTAAAAACATACAGTATGTTATGTTTTATTTATAATAAAGGTGTAGGATTAATAATAACCTCAAAACTAAGATGGTAAATAATGTTAAATGTTCAAATCAAATTATTTCGTGTATTTTATAACAGCAGTTACAATAAATGTTAAAATAATCAGGTCTACACTTAATCAAAAACCCAATAAAAAAGTTAGAAATACGAATAATGATTTATATTTTGAAATCAGCTGGTATTGGTTACTCACTGTCAATTACCGTATATTATCAATAAATAGGCCTACTATTATAAATTATAAC